>LOJH01001424.1:6348-22950 GCA_001685095.1 Ellobius talpinus
GAGAGAGAGAGAGAGAGAGAGAGAGAGAGAGAACAGTCTCTATGATATCTAACCTCTGACCTCTGGCTTCTGGAACTGTGAGACGATCTGTCTGTGTGGTTTTAAGCTATGCTTTGTGGAGCTTCATCCCACAGCCTCTGGAGTCCCACACAATTGTCTGCAAAGGCCAGAGTCACAGGTCTCCATAAAGGGTGTTCCCTGGGCGTGGCCTCTACCTGCTCTTATTATAGGCCAGAGAACAGCTCCTTTCTCACCTCAAGGACCCTGTGGCTGAGGAGAATAGCCCCCAAGACAGTCCTCTTGGAGCTCCAGGAGACAAGGAGGAAGGTGGCTGGGATGTACTGGGTCAGGTGAGCATCCTGCCAGGATTCTACTAGCATACTCCATGGTCACTGCAGCCTGGCTTCAGCTAAAGACTGGGCGGAGGTCACTTGTCTAGACTTGAGAGGCAGAGACAGGTAGACCTCTGAGTTTGAGGCCAGCCTGGTCTACAGAGACAGTTCCAGGACAGCCAAGACAACATAGAGAAACTCTACCTTGAAAAACCAAAATAAATAAATAAATAAATAAATTAGTTTCCATCATTAATTATGGCGGACTATTCCTCTGTGTCTGCTTGAAACGTGTGCACAGGAACATACATGTACACTCTGAATGTGAGCACCGACAGAAACTCAGCATATGTTTACCTTGACAGACATTGTTTACCAGATGCCAGGCAGGCATGGGGCGCCGCATGCCCTGAGCCAGGGTACGCATGTGCACGGATGTAACCTCAGCACTTCTGCACAAAGAAAGGAGAGTGTGCCTCGTGCAGAGCAGATGCAAGGGTTAAAGTCACATGAGCTGCACCACTGGGCATTGCTGGCCGCGTCCCTCCTGGCCATCGTTCAGTAGGGTCAGCGTATTCCCATTATCTAGGCAGCCTGCTCACTAATTAATCACTCATTAGACTAATCACAGCTATCTCGCTTCCCGCTAAGGGGGAAGATGTTAGCATAGTGGAATGCAGGGCCCAAGAGCAGCTAATGGGTCTGCGGAGGCAGGAAGGATTGCTGCAGAATGTCCAGTGTTTCTCACACAAGAAGCATGCACCCACCTGTGCGTGTGCACAAATGCAATGCCACAGCAAGTGTGGAAACCGACTGAACGGAACTGCTCAGATCCTAGGGTCTCAGAATTGCCCATGGGTGGTACTGGGACTTAGCCCCACCCTCTTCTGAGTGAAAGGCTGGTGGGGAAAGGAAGAGGCAGATCTGGTTTCCCTTCCGAAGGGTTCACTCTCAGGCTGGGAATCCAGGCTTGACTCAGAACAGGAGCAGCTTTGAACATAGGAAAATCAAAAGAGAGAGAGAGAGAGAGAGAGAGAGGAACCCTGCAGAGACTAGAGGGAACTCTCCCTGCTAGTCCAAGTCCAAGACGTTGATGGGATGTCCCCACTTAGAGAGATGCTGGG
This sequence comes from Ellobius talpinus, assembly GCA_001685095.1. Taxonomy (NCBI): domain Eukaryota; kingdom Metazoa; phylum Chordata; class Mammalia; order Rodentia; family Cricetidae; genus Ellobius; species Ellobius talpinus. The sequence continues at coordinate 7,805 of LOJH01001424.1, forward strand.
TTGAAGATGCCAAGAGGAATTATAAGAATTAAGGTTCACTCAAATCTATGGCTCTGAGGAAAACCTGCAATTCAGCATTAAAGAGCGGAATAGGGCATGTGGGGGGGGCTGGCTTGGGAGGCAAAGGTTCCTGCCACCAAGTGTGATGATCTTAGTTTGATGTCTTGGACCTGCATGGTGGAAGGAGAGAGTCAACACCTGCACATCGTCCACTGACTTCTCCACACATTCATACATGCTTGCCCCCACTCATACATACACATAACATCCATATATGCCCCTACACACAAAAATTAATAAATAAGTGTTTAGAAGATACAAACAACAGAACGGCACCTGGGGATGTAGCTTGGTTGGCAGAGTACCTGCCTACCATGTATAATGAATGCCCTGAGTCAAACACTGTGTAAACAGAGGGGTAGCATCCTAATGTACTAGGGGGCTGAGGCAGGAGGATGGCCCCAAGTTCCAGGCGAGTCTAGGCTACTGCATGAGACCCTATCTCAAACAAAACAAAATGAATAAAACAAAACAGAAACACACAGAGATGAAATAATTGCACTTGTTTGCTTGTCTGTTTGTGACAAGGTAGCCTGGACTCACGGCGTGACCCTTCTGCTGCGGCTCCCCGGGGCTGGGCTTACAGGGGTGCACCACCAGCACCCTAGCTTGCCGGCTAGTCGTCTTTGTATTGCTTTGAGCCTAAACCCAGGATAGCGGCACAGATCTGATAATTCTATCACTTGGGAAGTAGAACCCAAAGGATCAGGAGTTCAAGGTCATCCTTGGCTACACAGTTAGTTTGAAGCCAGCCTGAGCCACGCCAAAGCCTGTTTCAACGAAACAGCTGGAGGCTGAGAGGAGGAGTCAGCGGATGATAGGGCTTGTCGTGAAGCCTGAGGAGCCAAGTTCATTTGCCTAGTACTTAGGTAAAATTTCAGCACCGTCTGGGAAGTGGAGACAGGCAGATCTTGGGAACTCACTAGTTGTACAACCCAGACAAAACAGCCAGCTTCGTGTTCAGTGACGGACCCTGCCTCAAGGAAATAAGGTGGAGGAAGGGAGGGGCGCCGACATCTTCCTCTGGCTTCCACATGGGTACACACACACACACACACACACTCACATGCAAACACACACACACACTCACTCACATACAAACACACACAAGGGAGACCTTGGAACAGAGCCATAGCAGATGGAAAATTCAAGGCCCCCCACTTTGGGAAACAACAGAGAACATGATGTTTTTATATTGTAACAAAGACTTGTTCTAAGTGCCCATATCCGCAAAGACTGACCCTCAGAAGGCAGGGCAAACAGAGCCCTGGCTGAAGAGACAAGCTTGAGAAGGAAAAACCCTCTGTAAGAGGCACGTGTCACAGACTTCACTAAATCAGGCCAGCAGCCTTCAATTAGAAGCGGGTGGAACGGCAACATCTCTCAGAACACCAGCTCTCCATCACTGCCTCCTCGAAGGCCCCATGGCTCACCCAAGGCTGCGGTTTCTCCACAGAAGTTTCAACTTGCCTGCCTCGATTCATTAGGGTTGTTTGCCATCAAAACACACAATTATTAGGACATAATGATGTTTAGGGATATCATTTGGAAGAAATTAAATCTAAACACCTGGGTAGTAAATGAGAAAGAAACTACATTAGGAAATTGGGTTTTACATGTTTTATGCTAATTTATTCGGCTCAGTCAAGTGTAGTCAACCCTGAACCCCAGGGACTGTCAGTATGGGTAACAATCACAGAGGATGACGGCTGCAAAGAAGTTGTCACCTCCACCATGCTCTGAGCCTGGCAGACAAGCGCGTCAAATGTCGCCGAGGCATCATCCCGGGGACAGAAAAGAAAGCTGGGGAAGTGTGTTCAAACCCTCCCCGGAGACAAATCTTTTCACCTTGACGGCAATTCAATCCTTCAGCCTGAATCGTGGCACTCGGCATAACCTGAATCAAAACTGGCAAGGAGGAAAAACACCGTTTACCCGTCGGGGAGAGCTCATGAGTCGTCATGTCACCATAAGTCACATTCAACCCAGGTATCTGGGAGCACTGCAGGGCCCCTAGAGTCAGATCTCAGCTGTCACTCACTGACGGTGAGATCTGGACAGGCTGACTGATCTCCCAGGCTTCCCACTGAATCCTCTGAAAAGTGGTGACGATAATGGCACCCACACCGACACAGAGCTCTGAGGACAGTGGCGGTACGTCAACACGTGAAGTCTAAGCGTCACTGTTGTGTGAAGTATGAGCATCGTTCCCAGCAGGTAGAAGACGCTTGCACAGTTACCCGTCCCATTGCCATCTGGCGTCAGGACCCTGTTCTTAAGACCCCGTGGGGGTGGGGTGAGCATCAGCTCTCCTGGGATCTTTTCGGATCCACAGAACAAAGAGGCTGCATACCAAGTCCCTAGAGGATGTGAGGACCGTTTTAGGGTAAAGCCCGGCTGGCCATTAAACAGGGATGGAATTCTGATTGAATCAAAGGCAGTTGTGATTGTGCCTTGGTGCCGTTGGCAGGAGAGGTAGGACTGGAAGGGAGGAAGGAATTCAGGCTACGTGAGTGTGCGCCTCTGGAGCAGCGGGGTCCTGACACCCAGACAGTTGGGAGCTCAGAGACTCATGGGATGGGACCATGCTGTCAGCTGCCTTGGCTAGCGAGGAAGGCCATGTGCCACGCTGGCTCAGCCTTCTTGGTACATCCACCTCTGAAAGAGCTGCCGCAGCCGATGGCCCCTCGGTCTCAGAGGAGACCGGTGGCTACTCAGAACTGGATGTAGGTTTAGCATTGACCATACAGAGGCTCTGCCTTCTTGTGGGAGCCATCACCACATCACCTCCCCTCTTGGTGTCTGGCACTGGGGAAACTGCCCATGAATGTCTCACATAGGCATACGAGGTCCTTTAAAAGGGTGTGGTGGTGGAGAGGGACTGGGGAGACAGCTCAGCAGTTAACAGCACTGGCTGCTCTTGGAGAGGAGTTGGGTTTGATTCTCAGCACCCACATGGTGGCACACAGCTGCCTGTAACTCCACTTCCAGGGCATCTGATGCCCTTTTCTGACCTCTACCATCACTAGACAAGCAAGTGGCATACATACATTCACGCAGGTCAAGCACCCACACACATAATTTTTTTTAAGACGAAGAAAAGAGCCCCTGAGATTAGCCTGAGTACTATGAAAGAAATCAGGGCCTCCTAGGGAGACAGGGAGGGATGCTTGGAGTCAGAGGGGGTGAGAGCTTCCAGCTAGAGAGCATGGGAGACACTCAGACAGAATCCCCGGCTTCTGCCTGAAGTGCCCACGTAGGTAACGGAGGCCGATAGGGTGCGCGTGCAGCTTCCTGGCTGCTAGAGCAGGGGCGGCTGCAGTCTAGGGCATATGCAGAAGGCTTAAGATCTTCAGATCAAGAGACCCACAGAGGGAAACAACATGGTCTTCCAGCTACCTCACCTGCAGAAGTGACACGTGATGGCAAGTCATGCCATAGCTTCACATCTCTGGACTTCAGGTTTCTTAATGTGCTTAGGAAACAAAACACGTCCATGTCATCCTGGGAAGTAGCTCCATCTCAGGAGCCATACCCAGCACGCTTGGCTGCTTGACATCAATACTGCATGCACCTAGAAGTACCACTCCTTCATGTCCCAAGCCAGAGTCGTGGCTTTCTCCCCACCTCCTCCTCTCTCTTTGGCCTTTCTACATAGTCATTTACTGGGACTGGGAAGCAGGTGTCACCCCTGGGCTCTCACCTCCTGTGACTACCTGTCCACTAATCCAGATCTTTTTCCAGGGGATACCACCATTGGCTCCTACATAAACCCCATTCATACCAGCATTATTGAGGCTAGGCCATTCCCTATGGGGGACTGGAGAGATGGATCAGTGGTTAAGAGCACTGCCTGCTCTTCCAAGGGTACTGAGTTCAATTCCCAGCGGCCACATGGTGGCTCACAACCATCTGTAATACGATCTGGTGCCCTCTTGAGGAAGAGACCTGGTCAGTCGTCCTCATCAACTTAGACCATGAAACCCAATGTGGTCAAGTTCAATAGAACTGCCATATATGGGCTGCCCATGCATGCTTCAGCACTGTCAGGGCATAAATTTCATTTTCATTCATTCCCTATGGAGGGGTCATCCAGCATACTATTAAATGCTTGGAAACTGACAACCCTTCACTCCCACCCCAGCTGTGACAATCTCAGACATTGCCATGAGGTGGGAACCAGCCCTCAGATGAGGCCAGCACTGCTGACCCAGACCACCCATGGCTTCCTCACTCTGTCTGCTGATCTGGTTTCTTCTGAGCATTTACCGTGAGTTTCAGAGATGCCATTATTTTATGGATGCATGCCTCATGTAAGCATTGATGCTAAATGTGTTTGTATAAGAAGAACCTTCCCTGTGTGCAAAGCCAGAGCCTGCCACCCTCCTGATGAACAACCAGAAAGTTCCCATAGTACCTTGACTCAAGTGCCCCCTTTACCCATCACAGTCCGGCTTTGTCCACACTTTGGCAGTCCTCCTTAGCCTCTCAGGTCCCACCTGAGCAAGGCTCTGGGATTCAAGGTCCAAACAGAACCCGACACTTCACTGGCACATTGCAGCCTCCACTGCCCAGTTATTCGGTATCAGTCCTTGTCCGTCCCCTCAGGGCCTTCCTAACAGCTTAGGGATAGTGTACTTTAGACACACGTCTAAATGTAGCTATAGACGGTGCAGATCCAGGTCGTACACAGCCCTCCCTGGCATCCACGAGGGCTCAGATCCCAAGATGCACAGGGACTCGAATCCCTTGTATAAAATGACTCAGTATTTACCAAGAACTTCTCACAACCTACCATGTCCTTCCTGTGTGTGTGTGTGTGCGCGCGCGTGCGTGCGTGCATGCGTGTGTGTGTAAAACGTCTATATGTACATATGCATGAGAGCAGACACACGCCAACACCATGGCACACAGGTAGAGGGCAGAGACAATCTCAGTTGTTGGTCCTCACCTTCCATCTTGTTTTTAAGCAGGGTCTCTTGTTTTCTGCCTGGCTAGCTGGCCTACACTCTCCCTTCTACGGGAGGGAGAGACAAGAAGAGGGACTTCTCTTGTCTCTCCCTCCCAGAGATGTGTGCTACCATGTCCCGTTTTATTTGGGTTTGGGGGGGAAATCTGAACTCAGGTCCTTATGCTTGTGGGGCAAGTGATTTACCTGCTGAGCCATCTCCCCAGACCTCATATCCTTTACTTCATTGTTAGGACGCATTAGCCCTGGTACCAGGTAAGTCACTGCATGGAGAGCTGCTATATTATACCTGGGCTGGACAGTTTCATGACAAGCCCAGTCATCCAAGAGGAGGGAACCTCAATTAAGAAAATGCCTCCATAAGCTCGGGCTATAGGCAATCCAGTAGGACTTGTTGTTAGTGAGTGATTGATGGAGGCAGGTCTAGCCCATTGTGGGCAGGTGGTCCTGGGTTCTATAAGAAAGCAGACTGAGCAAGTCACGAGGAGCAAGCCAGTAAGCAGCACCCTCCATGACCTCTGCATCAGCTCCTGCCTCCAGGTTCCTGCCCTGCTTGTCTTCTTTGAGGATGATGAACAGTGATGTGGAAACATAAGCCTAATAAACCCTTTCCTCACCAACTTGCTTTTCAGTCCTGGTGTTTCCTCACAGCAAGGGAGACTCTGACTAAGACAGTATTCTTCAGGGAACGAGACCGACGTCTGCACAGGGTGTTGTTGTTAGTCTATGGTGTCTGTGATTGGCTGAATTTATAGACACGGGTCCCCCGGATATAGAGCGTTTTATGTGCCAGTAGGCACAAGTGTGTATGGACACACACAGATGCTCAATCTTGTGCAGCTACCCATGTCCCCGGATGATCTGCCTCTTATGGAAGTGGCCAGACTTACTTCCGGAGTTAGAACCCTGCCACATTTCTGGAATGAGTGGGAGTAGATCTAGATTCTTTAGCGGTGAGGACATAACCAATGGCCACCACATGGAATGAGTATCTCTCACTATGTGAGCACCGTGTCTTCTTGCTGGGTGTCTCCAGGCAGGGGTGGTTTTGATATGGCTCATGAAGGCCGGGGGGCGGGGGATGCCCTTTCTAATCTCTGCAAATGTCATTGACTTCCAGAGAACTGTGAAATCACCCAACTGAGACACATGGCTGCTAACTTGCTCAGCATCCTGTCCAATATTTCAATGGCTCTTCCCCCTGAGGCTGCTGTTGGGCCTCTGTACACAGTGCCTGCCCTCTGGCCCCTGAACAGTAGCGGTACCCATACAGGGTCAGCTCCCAAACAAGAAGCATTACACAGACACAGTGGAGCCCAAGAGTGACATGGCTAGTGCCTCTAGGCAGTGCCACCCAGCATGTAGAGACATTTGGAGCGTAATGGACAGAATGTCATTCTGAAAGCTAGGGCCACCTAGAGAAATCCTTGTAGGACCATTACTATCGTCCCTTCCTGGTCTTTACCACCCAGCTCCAATACCCTGAATCCATTTTATTTATAAATAAGACAATAAATAAATAGAGCATCTGGAAAGGGGGGGGCTGGCTACGGCTACCACGGGACCCTCCAGACACTTCAGTTGCTATAGGGCACAGAAGTGGGATCCCACTATGAGGTAGTCAGGACACAGTAGGACTTGCGTTGCCCAGAGCAGCATTAATGCCTGAAAGCCCACGTCTTTGTACTCATGGGATGACATCCAGACATTTCTGCATAGCGCCTCCCCAGTGCTGTGCCTCCTGAGAAAAAGGAGCACTGTCTCTTTAAGAAAGCCAGAGCGCACCATTACCATCGTCCCTTCCTGGTCTTTACCACCCAGCTCCAATACCCCGAATCCATTTTATTTATAAATAAGACAATCTACCAGCTGTGTGGGAGGAACCAGGAAGTGGGAAGCCTTGAGTGGCTTAGGACACCGTCCTTCACTCACCCTCCAATGACAGACTTCATGCTTCCTGGGCAAGCGGGTCCTGGGTATCCCAGGGTGGCCAGATGGCACAGGCTCTGTGGGATGGTGGCACAGGAAAGTGCCCTGCCCTGGATAGGAAAGGGATGCCAGGGAGCAGATGGTGCCTAACAGGAGGATACCAGGTAAAAACAGAAAATCAGAAAGCAGGTCTGTGTTCCCATGGAGGTCACATCTACTGGTCCCAGCACCAGGACTCATGGCTTTCCAGACTGCCTTTGACGCAGAATACACACACAAAGGTAAAGGATTAAGTCCCTCCACACACTGTTGGGTATTGGGATATTTGGTTCTTCGAAGGGGTCATCAAGATAATTCCAGTGGAGTTGATGGTAAGAGTATGTGAGGGTGAGGATGATGGGATTTATGATTATAATAATTTTGCTTCTGTAGCCCAGAAATATGATAGTGGAAGTAGGAATCACCCTCAAAAGACTTGTCCTTTTTAATAGTCAGATGCTCATCAAGTAACTGAACGGGATTATCGAAGGTGGTATATCCATGTAATGGAATATTACTCGGGGTTGAAGAAAGAGCTAGGCTATTATACATGTTATGATGTACTGCTAAAGGCTAGGTTTGATTCCATACGTGTGAAACGAGCAGAAGGGGCCAATCCATCTAGACGGAGAGTAGATTGAAGCTCACTGGGGGCTAGGAAGGGTAAAAAGTAGCTTCTAGGGTGAAGAGGCCTTTTAGGGTGAGAAAAACGTTCTGGAATGAGAAGTCGTAACTAGAGGTTTCTCTTTCATTTCCCGGCTGCCCAGCCCTGAGTAACCACACAGAAACTTCTATTAATTACAAACTGTTTGGCCATTAGCTCAGATTTACTACTAACTAGCTATTACTTTTAAATTAACCCATATCTATTATTTTATATTTTACCATGAGGCATATGGCTTGTTACCTCACACCTTGCTTTTCCAGAAGCCGCTGCATTCCTTTCCCTCTGTATCTCTGTTTGGATTTCCTGCCTAACTATATTCTGCCCTGCAATAGGCCAAGTCATCTTCTTTATTAGCCCATGATAATGAAACAGTCACAGCATACAGAACGGTCTCCAGCATCCAGAAACAATGGTTGGCCAGTGTAGTGACTACACCGTGATTGATGGCTGCCGTGTAAAGTTTGGTCCCTTACTACCTCTCCTGCCAGCTGAGTCCAAAGCCTTCTCCATCCCCCTGACTCACAACATCTCTCTAAAGGGCACCCAGTCTGAGGGCCACTTTGCTGTCACCATCAGCTCCATAAACAAAATTCCTCTGCTCCCCAGAGCCAAGCCTTGTGCCTGACAGAAAAGTGGCTGGAATATCCAGGTCCCTAAGAAAGGGAGGAAAGAGGACACAGGCCAAGTGCCTTGCATGATGTCATCCACTGCGGGCCCTGGCGGGACAACCTTGCTCCGGTGGAAGGCCCCACACTCATGAGTATACGGACAGCCTAAACTAGACTCGATGGTTTACAAAACAATTGAAAAGGAGGCCTTGAAACTGGAGGGGGTGAGGATGGGAGCAATTTGGAGTAATTGAGTGAGGGAGTCGATGATAAAGAATATCGTATGCCTATGTGAAATTCTCAAAGAATTAATAAGATACCATGCTAAAGAAAAGACTACCACCCAAGCCATCAGTTCTTCCTGAACCCAGAGCAGAAGCGGGGAAAGGAGGGTGAAGAAGGGGACTCCCCTGCAGTCCCCTCTCTGGGATTGTACCATTGCAACTGTATGCCATCTATATCTTCCATAATGCAACATGTTCCAACCCTACCTCCAAAGGCCCCGGAAGATGGAAATGGGTACGACGTAGGGTGTCTGAGAATGTATGAGGGATTGCCTTAATTGTGTTAGTTAATGTGGGAAGAGTCATGCACTGTGAGCAGTCCCATGCCACGAGTTTGGCATTCTAGATCGGAGGAGAAGGAGGAATTTGAGCACCATCCCTCACATGCTAGTTCATCGCTCTCTGCTCTTGGCTACAGATGACGACTAGCTGCTCCAGGTTCCTGCCTTGACCTCCCCACAGTGATGGACTGTACCCTGGAACCGAGAGGCAAAGAAACCCCTTTTTCTCTAAGTTGCTTCTGTCAGAATATTCTGTCACAGGGACGATGGGCTCTGAATCTGATGATGGGCTGGTACCTTTGTGAGAGGCAGGTCCAGCAGTATACATCTGGAAAGGAGGTGCATCTGGAACCATGGCTTCAGTAAGCCGAAGCAGGGAGATGAAGCCAGTCTGGGCTTCATAGCAATGTCCTGACTCAAAATCCACTAGCTGATTAAAAATAGAGAAAGAGAGAGAGAGAGAGAGAGAGAGAGTCTTGGGGAGAGCTGCAGACCATCAGGTTGTGTGAGGACAGTGGAGACAGACTCAGGAAATAGGCAGCTGCGAGCCAAGGAACATGTGGCTGCAGTGGGTGGAAGGGCACCCTTCCTTCCAGCCTGCAGAGGAAGGAGCCCTTCCACCATTCCTCACTTTGTTCTTCAGAATGGCAAGACAATGAAAGCCCGATGTTTGCAGCCACCTGTGTTGTAGGACTTCCGTGCCAACCCTGGGGTGTAATCCACATCCTGTTTCCCTGCTCCCTCTTACAGCCACTAGTGGGTCCTCAACTTGCAGGACAGCACACAGTGGGTGATCTATAAATAGCTGTCAGCTGGAATATGATGTCACAACAAAGCACAGGCTGCTGGGTAGGAGACTACATGGAGCCGCGTCCAAGATTCAAAGCTCGTGAGGACACAGGCAATGGGACCAGGACGCTGAGAGTGCTGGGACCCTAGGAGTCAGGAGTGGCATCACCAGGGGTGTGGCTTCACTTGGAGACGTCCCTGGGCACCACAGCCTGTGGATCAGGGCTGGGTACTGGCTTCTCCTAAGTGGAAGCCCTGACCACACAGATCAGTATCCTACAGTGCCCAGGCCAGCTCCCACAACAGTGGGACACCCCAGATGCAGACAGTGCTGAGGTGCAGAGACTCTGCTATGGAGCAAAAAACAAAGTCTCTGCAGAAAGAAGACATGAGGGTGGGTCAAAGCTACAACAGGAAAGTGAACCATGTCTGTGTACATTTCTCTGTCCCTCAAGCCACCAGATGTCATGTTGACAGCTCACAAAGATTCTCTTCCACCCAGGCATTGGGACATCTGGCGCCTGCTTCTTTAGGGACTGTGGGCCAGCCCATTTCTAGATAGAGAGAGGACAGGGACAAAGCCTTCATACTGTGATGTCATTGCTCTCCCCTACTGCCTCTACCTCTCCTCCTCCTCCTCCTCTTCCCCCTCCTCCTTCTCCTCCAGCAGCAGAAAGAGTCTCTTTGCAAACAAGTTCCTGGTGGAACCCTGAGCCCCTAGCAGAGCATCCAATAGGGAACTTGACAGCAGCTCTGGGGGACTTGGGTCAGAAAATCCAGATGGGAGGACACAGAAGCCAGAGACCCACAGAGATGGAGGTGTATCAGAAAAACCTTCCCTCCCCCTTCTCACCAAGGGGACCAGTAATGTCCTTTTCTCTAAGCTACTTTTAACACAGCGGAGCAGACACGCTGCCAGAGGGAAAATACGAGCGGTGGCCTGGAGGAGAGGAGATCCTATGTAGTGGACGGTCCCTGTTCCTCATTCCATCACAGAGACCACAGGTATGGGGAACAACACCATGGCACCTGTCTGTCATGGTGGTGCACAGCTGGGATCTGAGAGCTAGAGAGATGGAGGGCCCTGCCTCAAAACCAGAAACAACCAAAAACTAAGCACGGGCATACAAATGCCCGGTAAGCCTGGGGGAGTGCTGTACCTTGGCCCACAGAGGAAGGGTGTCCCCGATAGAAAGATGGGACAGCTGTCCCCATGCCTGGAGGATGGGCGACAGGCTCCCCCACAGACATCTGCCTGTGCAGGAGGGGGCTGCAGGCTGGCTGCTGCCCGCAGACGGTAATGGGAGGGGGTTAACTCTTTTTATAGCAAGCAAACAAACAAACTGTTTTGTTCTAAGAAGCCAAAACCTAAGAAAATGAAAGAAAGGAAAAAAAAAACCAAAAACACATGAGACTCTGCCTGCACTGGCTCTCGGGAGATTAATAAGAACTATCCCGACTGCCCAGAGGCCAAGTGCCAGACATGCTGTGACCAGGCCTTACCCACTTCCCAAGACAGCTGGGAGCAAGGCTGGCCCTGCCCTCGGCCATCAGCCTGGCTGGGCACAACACTGCCTTGTGCATAAATAATCCCTTCCTCTTTGCAGAAGCCTGGTGAAGTCAGATGCCATGGTCCTGAACTAAGAGCAGTAGGCTCTGCCAGTGGGTGAGTAGGACCCAAGACACGGCCCCAGCTCTGAGCTCATGCCCACCTGCCATGGGCTTGAGGGTTTGGCCACCAGGAACTCTGGTTTTCTGAAGTTAGGAGGAGTAAAGGACCTAAAGCCCTGGCTTGCTCCTGATTTCCCTCTCAATCTCCCCCAGTCCTGGGGTCTCAGGTGCCTCAACCTTGGCTTCTCAGGCAGCCTCCCTTGCCCTGTGTGGAGCTGGCATTTTGCATTCCGTTCAGGTCTCCCTTTGTTCACGGCACATAGAAGCCCAGGCTGCTAGTCAGCCAAGAGCTCCATCCCATAATAAACAGCATGCACCATTTATAACCCTGAAAAACATCTTTATTATTATTTTTTCTTCACTCCAGAAACAATCTCACACAATCCTGTTAAGTACACACCACCAAGGAATGGCGGGCCTCGGGATGGGGCCGCTTCCCCCCAGCCCTGCCCAGCCGAGCAGATGGCGGCGTGGGCGGTAGGGACCAGCCTCCTGGCAATCCGAACATCTGTTCCCGATAGAAAATGCTAATTGCCATCAATCAGGACAGCACCTACCCACATTTACATGCAAGCACACATGCAAAAAAATCTAAATTTCTCCCAGCAATGCACAGCTTGCATGTTAAACTAAGCCAGAGTAGCCTGAGGGCTGCTGGGCTGCTGAGCCGAAGGCTGCAACCATGGCCTGCTGGCCTCATGGGCCCTGCCCTGAACTCCAACCTGGGCAACACGGATGGAGTAACCCCATAGGTAGCCTGGTCCCAGGCCCTGTGGATTCTCATCTACCTGGCCCAGGGAGACACTGGCTCTGGGCAATGCATTCACCTGTGCAGGGAGCCTCCCTGGCTTGGTTGTCCCTCTGAATAGCCACCCTCCCCCATGCATGCTGCTTTCAAATGGGATCTGGTTTCTGCACTATGAAGTGTTCTGTAAGCCAGGGTTCTGAGGCTCTATGCCGTAATTCCCAGGATCAACCTGGTCTGAGTCTGTTTCCTCCCAGAGGCCTGCTCTGCATGCACATCAGAATGTTCCAGAAACCACATCTGTTCCTATGGCTGCTGAGACACTAAGTAGTGGTCCAGCCACCCCTGGCCTGAGACTCTAGGGATGCTCTTATGGCCATCCCCCACCCTCTGGCCCCAGCCAGAGTTTGGCTTGTCTGTCTCGTTCATCCCTGGGCACTCTTTGGTTGATGAATTTCCCTAGCCCCTGGTGATCGGGGCTTGTCTGGAGAGCCAGGGATGGACTGGGTGGGGTGGCTGTGGAATTGGTCCTGCCCCCTCACAGGAAGTGGTGGAGGGGAGAGAGGGGTGGTATCCATCCACACTCACACCTGGGGAGAGGGGACAGAGCCTCTCCTTCCAGTCTTGGCTTCCCACAGGGCCTCATGCCTCCCAAGGAAGTGGACCAGCTTCTCCATGGTGCCTGGGGGTGGGTCACCTCATATCTCAATAAACCCTCAGCCCAAAGAGGTGGGTTGAACTTCAAAGATTGTTCTATTGTGTAATGAGGAGCCACGATCCTTCCCACCCCACTTCTCCGGAGGAAAGTGATTTTGTTAATTTTTTTTCTTGCAGGTGCCAGGCACTGTCGCCAGCCTTGGTTGCTAAGGGACCCAGTAACTGGCTGCAGGGTAAACTCTTAAGGATTGGAAAAATGTTTCTATGGGGAAGCATAGGTGAGTGACATCACCAGGTGGGAAGAAGGGCCTCCTAGGTTCAGACCTGGCAGGTGGCATCATTGTGAAAGCCAGTCATCCTAGTGATGCTGTCACGGGGTATTTCAATGGTAGCGTCACTGTGAACATGGCACACAGCTACCTGTGTGCACGCATAGGAAACATCATGCATAGGGATGGTGAATACCCGTGTAAGCTGTGCAGTCAGGCCTGCTGACCAAGAGAGGTGATGAGTTGCTCATTACCAAGCAGGACGTCCTCCTCAGAGATACTAGATGAGACTAGGGCGTGGGGACAGAAGGGAGGGGATAGGGAGAGGGAAGGAGTGGGAAAATCCTCTCATCTTTGCCAGAGGCCTCTTTCTAATGGATGCTTCCTCTAAGAAGAGCCATTCATGTGCCAGCAAAGTGCACGTGGATGTCAGGGCCAGGAGGCCACATTATGCCTGTGGACAGCATCCAAGGCGTGCACTGTCTGTGGTCAGCAGGCTTGCCCCAGCCTACACTCAGGCTGCCCAACAAGTGGCTCTGCTCCCAACACTTCCTGCCTGCAGAAGGCTGGTGGGCAACACCTGTGGCTCTGCTCCCCAGGCCCTGTCCCAGCAGGCATCAACACTCAGTGGAACGTGATCCACTTAATTCTTGCCAGGCTGTGGCAGCCAGGGCCTCTGTTTCCCATGTTCCACTTCAATGGTGATTATATTTCAGAAGCTGGTGGTTCCCTCTGGCAAGGGCAGAGACTTTGAACAAGGTCTCTGGGAAGCTGTCTTCCTCCTTTACCTCTCCTTCCCTCCCCACCTCGTCTTTCATCCTCTTCCTCCTCCACCTGCGCCTCGGCTTCAGTTTCTTTGCAGATCCCCAGCATGGTTATCTTCCCCACCCAGATGTCTGATGTGGGAACGTGGAGACTGGTCCTTGTCCAACGGCAGCACAGAATGCTGAGCCTCCTCCCTGGCTTTCAATTCCCTCTCTGTTATCTCACCTTTGCGATCTTGTGGCCAATTCTGGGGAGCTAAAGGAGGCCCCAGTGAAGTGTGAGAGACTCCAGCACAAGGACGCATGATCTTGACCCTTTGCCTGTCTTCCTACCCTGAGCCCCGTAATCACTAAGACCAAGAGGGGGTAAAGTTTTATAGATAATCTTTACAAAAATGACAGCGATCAATGACTCCCAGGCAGGTAGATAGAGGGATAGAGAATAGATGGATGGATGTGTGTGTGTTCACAGGTAAATGACAGATGGGTGAGAAGATGGTAGAGAGACAGATAACAGATGCAGAGTAGATGATGGGCAGAAAAATAGGTACATAATCATGGAGAATAGAAACATTGCTAAATGGGTAGACAGAAAGATAACAAGTACATAGACAGATCAATGATATCGATATATAAATATAGGATAATGTTAGGAATCTCTATATACATATAAAGATAATAAGTGTATGAATGTATGGATATACAGATAATACATATATTTCATAGATAAATTGATGGGTCGGTAGATAGATTGGATGAGTAGATGGGTAGGTGGGTGGATGGACAGAGGGATGGATGGATGGATGGATGGATGGATAGAGGGAGGGAGGGAGGGATGATGGATGGATAATGGAGGGATGGAGGGATGGATAATGGAGGGATGGATGATGGATGGATGGATAGATGGGTGAATGATGGATGGATGGATGAGGGATGGATGGATGATGGATGGATGGGTGAAGGATGGATGGATGATGGATGGATGAGGGATGGATGGATGATGGATGGATGATGGATGGATGGGTGAAGGATGGATGGATGATGGATGGATGAGGGATGGATGGATGATGGATGGATGATGGATGAATGATGGATGGATGGATGATGGATGGATGGATGAGGGATGGATGGATTGATGGATGGATGGATGGTGGATGGATGGATGAGGGGTGGATGGATGGATGGGTGAAGGATGGATGGATGATGGATGGATGGATGATGGATGGATGGATGAGGGATGGATGGATGGGTAAAGGATGGATGGATGGATGATGGATGGATGGATGAGGGATGGATGGATGAGGGATGGATGGATGGATGGATGGTTGAAGGATGGATGGATGATGGATGGATGGATGAGGGATGGATGGATGGATGATGGATGGATGGATGGATGGATGGATGATGGATGGAT
>LOJH01001424.1:28094-48971 GCA_001685095.1 Ellobius talpinus
CACCACCTCCACCTCCACATCACCACCACCTCCACCACCACCTCCACCATCACCACCACCTCCACCATCACCTCCACCTCCACATCACCATCACCACTACCTCCGCCATCACCACCACCTCCACATCACCAGTACCACCACCTCCACCATCACCTCCACCACCACCTCCACCATCACCACCACCTCCACCTCCACATCACCACCACCTCCACCACCACCTCCACCATCACCTCCACCATCTCCACCACCGTCACCACCACCTCCATCACCACCACCTCCATCATCACCACCACCACCATCACCATGACCATCAGTACCATTACCTTGAAGCCCCAGAACTAAACTTCTTTGCTTTATAACATCCAGCCTCCGGTATTTAGCTATAGAAACATAAAACGGCCTAGTGCACTATGATCAGGTGCACTATTCAATCATGTGACCAGTAGACATGGTTCATTGGTGGCCCTGGTATGTGGACCTTGCTTTGAGCAATGTTGACCTGAACCATCCAGCAGCACGTTCTGAGTGAGCGTCAGTGCTGGAGAACTGAGGTGGGGTTTGGTTCTGAATGGTCCAGTGCTCACAATTGGCCTGCGGCTATTTTCTCAGAGTTCTGATGGTTAACAGGGCAATGACACCCACACTCTTGGGATGACAAACAATCCAGACAAGATGGACTGCACTCAACCAGCAGGTCACATTGAAGAATCTCCGAGCCTTCTCCATTGTTTGGGGGGCTCTGGGTACAGAGGCACCCCTCATAGGATGTTAGGAGCATCCTCTTTGGTCTTTGTTGAACTTGGGTTCAGCTTTGATTGTTTTCAGGTCCTGCCAGGATGGTGACATCCTGATTGACCCCCAGTGGTAATTGCAGGAGGCCGCACCCTGCAAATTTTCTGCACTTCCAGCCATAACCCAGCAGCATCCAATGGTGTAAAGTCAAGGATGGGATCGTCTGTCCCAGTAGAGGACAGGAGGAGTGGCTTTTGTCTTCCCTTCTATGACACACAGGCACACATGCACACATGCACACACACACACAAACACAACTCAACTCAAGCTCGTGTTGCCCCCTCCTCTGTGTTCTCTTTCCTCTTGTGCCAGCCCTCTTCTTCTGAACACAGGAGTCTTTGAAAGTTCCAGTCCTGAAACATTGGTGGAACCTTACAAACCATAACAAATAACATTCTCCCAACTGGTACAAGTCCCACCTGACCCCCACCCTGTGAGTGGAGTCAGAGCTGTCCCTCTAATGGTATTCAGTGTCCATGCAAAAGGACAGACTGGAGATTCTATGCACCCGGACACAGGGACCTAGCTGGGCTCCTATCTGAGGGTTACACCAGCAAGCCCTATGTTTGACTTTTAGATGACATGGACAGAGAGCCTCATGGCTTCTGATGATGAGACATTTGGCCCTGGAACCGTATGTAGGAAGACCTACACAAAACCCTTCCATGCTTCTCTGTCCAGGGCATGTCTTTTAAGTTGCAACTTCTGCCCATCATTTCAGTGGGACAGGGCTGTCCCTGTGTGCTGTTCTGTGTTGACACTAGCCTGATGTACCTCCCTTCTGTGGACAGTGGCTCTCCCTGAAGATATGGCCCTTCTACCCACATAGTTCATCATCTCAAGAGAAAGTGAGACACAAAGGCACTGAACGGACTGAGACCAGGGTCTCCAAGGACACCTGACTCTCCTGTGACCCCCACATGTAAACCTGAATGTGTTTCAGAGCTCCTCTGTCCTCTCTCCCAATGGCATTTGTTCCGTGTGCTAACATTCCTCCGCTATGCTAGCTCTGAGCTCCAGAGCCTCTTCTTGGCCTTCTCCCACCCCTGTCTCTGGCCTCCATATCTGCAAGGGCCTCCTGAAGCTCTAACTGCCCACAGTTACCTGCCCACTTGGAGACCCAAGTTCACTCCCCTCACCTGGGGGGTCCCTTCCTCCCTCCCTTGCTCAGCACCCCTCTCCAGCTTCCTCCAAGTCATACTCTGGAATTCTTTTTGAGATCCTGCATGCCAGACTCTGGTTTCTCTCTCCTTGCATGAGCATGTGCATCGTGATGAAATCGTGTCAGGAACAGGCTATTGTTAGAGTCAGGGTAAGGTCCAGCTACTTTATTCTTAATTGGCTCTCAGGACGGTTTTCCAGGGCGAGGCGGACAGCGCGCCAGATATGCTTGCTGTGCAGGTATGGGGACTAGAACTCGGATCCATAGAAACTCACAGAAAAGCCAGGCAAGTGTGGCAGCCTCCTAGAAGCCCAGCACTCAGGAGGCAGAGATGGGATCCCTGGGGTGAAATGGTTATCCCATATACATGCAAACACACACATATGCATGCACACACACAGCAAATGCATGCCTGGGCTGAAAGAAGAGAGGGATAAATTTCCCCTGTGGTATGATGGGATATGGAGGTGTGTTCAGGTTCTCTCAGCAATCAATATGAACTATCACTGCCTCCTCTCTGTCTGGCCAGGACCTAGGGGTCTTGGGGCTCTCAAGACTTCACTAATGATTGGAATGTGTCTCTCAAATTCTTATGTTGAAACTTATTATCCAGTGTCTATATTGGAGATATCTGGGGTGGGACCTTTGGGAAGGAAGTGGGATTGGGTGAAGTCACGAGGATGGCCCCAGGGTGGCATTAGTCACTTTGAAAGAAGAGAGAGACAGACCCAAGTGCTGATTCTTGCTTGGTCTTTCCTGCCAGGATGCTGCATGAAGGCTTCCTCAGTTCCTGGCACTGTGTTTTTGAACCTCCCACTCTGGAAATGTATGAACTATTTATTTCCTTATGAGTAGCCTAGTCTCAGGTATTCCATTAGAGCAAGGGGAGGGCATCTCTTCTCACAGTTCATGCCAACCCGTCAACAGTCCAAGCGGTGTCCCAAGGAACTCCAGTGTCAGGTGACCCACTCAGGGTTACAGTGCTGGGACGCCTGCCCCTTCCTTCCTCCAAAAGCCATAGACGACGCCGGCTGTGGAATTACGTTTCCCGAAAGTTTGTTCATGTCCTCATCCCCAATCCTCATGATAAAACACACATAAAAACAGGAACTTCAGAGGTGCCATCCAGTTAGGAGGAAGCTGTACTAGAGTAGAGGCCTAAGGCCATGACAGAGGTCTTTGTAAGATGAAAACAGGTCGGGCGGTGGTGGCGCACACTAATCCCATCACTCGGGAGGCAGAGGCAGGTGGATTTCTGTGAGTCTGAAGCCAGCCTGGCCTACAAAGTTTCATGACAGTCAGGACTGTTTCACAGAGAAACCCTGTCTCAAAACAAAATAAAACAAAACAAACAAACACACACACACACACACACACAAAAACCCAAAACAGAGAACACATGGCAGAGGGCGGGCAAGGTGGGGCATAGCCATGTCATGGCAAGGGCAAGGATGGGAAGGATGTAGCCACAGTCACCAGCAGCGAGGCCACCACTCCAGGAACTCAGAGGGGCTCTGGGCATTGCCCCTGTTACTCCTGCACTGGGGCTTCTGACCTCTAGGACAGAGCAAGAATAGAGAGTTCACATTTTAAACCACCCAGGCTGGGATTCTCTGCTGCAGCAGCCACAGGACAGACAGTAAGACACAGCCTGAACACAACCAGCCCATCTCCCTTTCGTTACAGCTCCCCTGAGCCCTGGGCTCAGGGACTAGACCTCCCCAAGAGGTTTGCTGTCACCCTGTCTCTTTCCTCAGAAGGCAGCCCAGGGACAGAGGCCTTCCACTCCCGGGTGGGAACAGTACCTGGAGCAGCTTAATAGTTACTAATGCTAATTACCCTGGGGACTAATGTGCTCTAATTGGATGGCTTCACCAGGAGTCGAGACCCAGGAAACTCCCTGGCATCCTCTGTGACCCTTCCGGCCCCTTTCTAGCTCCACTGCAGAGCTCAAAGGCCATTGAGGAAAGCATATCGACCTGGTTTCCTACTTTTTAAAAAGGGTCACACCCACACCAGTGAGTAGTTTTGTCCTTGAACTAACAAATACAAGGCAAAGAAAAGACAAAGGAGATGCTGAAGGCAGCTGGGAGAAGATATTACAAATGCCACCAAGGCCTGTGACATCTTTCTAGGGACCAGGGACCGGCAGGCAGCTACTGGAGCAGACCCAACACCAGTCACTTAGGGAGCATCCCAATGCCTAGAAGATTCCAGCTGCAGGCTCTCCTGGAGAAGACGGCGTCTGGTGCCTTCTCACCTCCTCTGATGCCCCTTGGATGTCACCTGACTGGGCTACAGAGAAAGGCAGAACAGTGAGGCTAAGCATGGAGCTGGGCTAGCGGGGCTGGGAAAGAAGACACAGAGAAACTTAAGATGAAGAAAATCCTGCAATAGAGGCACAGAGGGAGGGAGGGAAGGGAAGAGGAAGAGGAGCAGAGAGGAAAAGAGAAGGCAGAAAAGAAGAAGAGTGAAGGTGGAGGAGGATAAGGAAGAAAAGGGGAAAGGAAAGTCAGGAGGAGGCAGCAGGGGGAGAAAGAGAAAGGTAGTGGTCCCTGGGGTGAGCGCCGTGTAACCCCAGTGCTTATTCTAGTGATAAAAATATTCAGAGGAGGAGTGAAGTGGGTGAGCTCCACACCACTGAGACTTCCTCTCCAAGCAGGAAAGGGGTGCCTTTCCCCTAATTAAACTATCAGGTATTAGAGGGAGCCCAGGTGAGTGCAGAAGACCCTCCCAGGAAGCCCCGTGTGGGTCAGATGGGCACCACTACCCTGCAAAGCAGCAGGGCAGGCTCTGGACAGACAGACAACAGGGAGGTCTATCTCTGGGTAAAGCCATGATTACCCTCCTCCCTACACCAAGAGACCTCAGTGCTGATGTGGTGGTAATGGAGGGGAGGTCACCCACACAGATTTAGGCAGGCTGTGTTCAGCTCAGCCCAAAGTGTCGGCATCCCCTGTGATGGATTCTGATTTAATAGCTTTTAAAAACAAGCAGAGGAGAGCCAGGCATGATGGATGAGTGCAGGGAACACGCTCATTCGGAGATGATTTATGGGATGTTGCCTGTTGTCCTCATGGGATGCAGCTCAAGGGTGGGGGCCTTGGAGACGGATGTCTTCCAATGCTGAGCACTTGTAGGGTGCCACTGAGCACTTGTAGGGTGCCGGCGGCTCAACTGAGAACATGCACGTACCGCCCCAACCTTTGGGGCCCCCAGTCTCAGTTGCCTACTGTCCTTTGTGAGGGGCCCGGAAGACAGATGGAAGACTTGATTTGCCCCTTGGCTCCTGAACGTGAGCAACTTTCGCCTCTTAGCAACATCTGGAGAAAGAACAGCTGGCCACAAGCCTGGCTCCTCCAAGTGACACCAACAGAGTAAAGAAGTGTGGCTGGGAGGATCTCAGAGCATGGGGACAACGTAAAGGAGGAGGAGGGCTGGCATGGAAGAGTGGTAGCACCAATCAATGCCCCCTGTGCCAGTGGGTGACAGATGCCTCCTTCCAGCGAGTCAGATGGACCACTGTCCACAGCCTGGCCACCACAATACCCATTTTGCAGCAGATGAATGTCCACCCATGTTTTTAATGGAACTGGCTGCATATTAAGATCTGAATTGACTACATATTAAAAGGGGAAAGCTTTTAAATAAGACCTAATGACAAGGTCCTTCTTACAGGGTACAAGAAATACAGGGCAGTGTCAAAGGCAGGAGGAAACCATTGCTTCTCCCGTCTTCCCTTGAGCAAGGACACGTCGACAGTGATGGAGATCACATTAGGTGGCCTTTGTGTCAAAGTCATTCCTGGAACTGTGACCCAGCTCTGCACAGGCTGCAAGCTCCAGCAGGCCCTTCTGGCCCAGGTTCTTCATCTCTGACCTCAAACTACTCTTAGGAGAAGCTCTCCTCCAAGGAGTCAGAGCAAGGGCTTCTCATGTCCCAGAGGTGTGTTCAATATTACCGGGCATCATTCTGCTGTGGGGGGAGTGTGTGCAGGAGTCGTCAGCCTGACATGCCTGGCCACTCACCCATGTGCCTGACCTCCTTCAGAGACCTGCCTCCCGCCCTCCCAGAGCTGATGAAAAGACAGACAATCAAGGTCACATACAGGTGACTGGGACATACATCTGTGTTGTGCTCGCTCAGATGATGGGCCACCATTGAGCCTACACTCCCCTTGCCTTCACCCCATGGGAAGGACAAGACTCTCAGATATACAGCCGTACCTTAGCGCAGCGTAGTTACCTTTTAAGCACACGGGGGTCAGAACGTGAGTGCCCTACACAGAGTAGTTCCATGTAAAGACACGTGTGCCCTGGACCTCCCAGGTCCATCCTGAGGACCAGCTAGGTTTTGTGCTTTTGGCTCTAAAGGCCCCAAAGAGGTACCTTGCTGGGGACACAGAAGGTGAAGCTGGACCAGCTGTCCTTGTCCAGGAGTAGAGTCAGGAGCTCCAGCATCCAGTGCCAGGACCCTAGGGCTTGCCTGAGGCCAGCTGCAAAACACAACTCCTCTGGGGCTCTTGGGAGCCACAAGCCTTGATCTCAGAGTGACGAGGGAGTGATGAGGGCCTCTCAGCATGGCTTGAGATCACAGGGCCACCTCAGTCAGCATGGCACAAGAGTCAGCCCAAATTTAGCCGGACATCCACCTCTGGTCCAGGCCCCAGTCCAGATTGCTATTCAAGAACAGTAACGGCCCCATAGCAGTCCTCGGCTGAACCCAGCTTCAATTTTGACCTCCTTTGCAGAAGGCAACATCGTCAGATTTGAGTTACAGGGACGTCCCTGACTCAGAGCCCTTTAGTGGATGCTGTGGGTTTCAACAGAAGAGCATCACTCCACCCCCAAAGCCTCTGGCTTCGGCCCAGGGCATTGGATCTCATGTCTACTTCATCCACTCCACACTCAGCCACACAGCCCTATGTACCCATCTTCTAGATGCTCATCCCTACCTGGGGGCCTTGACACCATGTGCCCCATCCGGAAGGTTCTCGCTCCCTTGCTTTACCACACCACCCTGTCCTGCATCCCACATCGTGGGTAAGCTCAGCCTACTTCCTTTGTCCCCCGGGGCCTTTTCGTTCCCTGACATTACTTGCTCTCCACCTCCCAGCAGACTGTGAACTCTGTGAGAACTTTCTTCTGTATTGCCAGAGTCTGAAACAGGGCTGGGCTCATCAGAGTTGCTCGTTTGTAGGCTTGCCTCAGTGTACAACGAGCTGCACCCTGAGAAATGCAAGGACATCTTTACCATGCCTGACCTCATAAGTATCCTCACGTCCGCACAACCTGCTGTCACTCTTTCCCCTCGTGACAACATGGTTGATCAGAATTGCAACAATCGCCCGTCAGCTTGTCACAGCCCCTAGCCCAGGAGAAGATCAAAACTCAAAAGCCCAAGCACAGTGTCTACAGAGGGCTCATCCCTTTTATACACAGTGCAGAGGTTGTCACATGATCAAAGGGCAGGCTACATTGATGCATGAGGAACACAGAGCAGTATGTGGACCAGGGAGCCTGGTGGAAGAAGAAAACCCAGGGAAGGGACCTTCAGTCATCCATGAGGGGTCAGACAGCTTGCCCCTGGAGAGCCCTCAACAACACACATAATTCTTTCCTACAGACTTTTGCAATGGGCTCTGGGAGAGCCACCCACTGCCCTATGTCTGGTTGCCACTATACCTTGGCACCACAAAGGCCATCACTGGGGAGCAGAGAGATGGTGCATTAGGCAAAGGCGCTTGCCACCAAGCTCTGACCTGAGCTCCCTCCTCAGAACCCACATGGTGGGGTTGGTCTACAAGCTGTCCCCTGACCTTCACACTGTTTGAGGTATTTCCTAGCTGGTGAACATGCAGATGGACCAGGAGGATGGGCTCCCTAACTTCTCAGGGAGAAGGCATGGCTATGTGGTACCCAGGGTTCTTACAGCCCTTGCCCCTGTGTGTCATTTATATAAAACTGAAATCATATATGTAGCATTTTCTTGGGGTCTTAAAACAGGCCTCGAATCTATCAAAACTGAAGCTCTGTGGGGCTTTTGGGGAAGCACAGGTGTCCCTGAGCCCTGTGCTAGCGTGGAAAATAAGTGAAGCTGTGGATTGTGTCTGAAGCCAGCAAGTGTGACACTGACCCTGGTGGCTCATGTCAGAAGGGACCTGTTGCCCACCCTAGGGCAACTGCATCCCCTCACCAGCAAGGCAGAGGTTTGTAGCTGCTCATGGGACTTCAGGGCAACCTAGGCATTACATTGGAGGGTCAGATCCTGACCTTGCCCCCTGGGACATTTCATGATAACAAACTGGCAGCAGACCACACAGTCTGACAAATCTCCTTCCCCAAACCACGCTGATGGTGGAGAACAAAGTCAACCCCACACTTTCCTGGGGAGCGCTGACTCTTCTTGACTTGATAGCCAGCTCACAGAATCTTTGCAGACACAATGAACCACAAACTTACGCACGGGATGCCTTGCCAATGCCCCACAACACCTTCCAGAAGGTGAACTGACCTTATTAAAGTGTTTCTCAGGGCAAACTCAAGCACTGCCAAGGCAGGAACAGGTGAGTAGCATGGCCTTACCTGTTGGAGTGCTGTCCCCTTTACTGTCACGGGGCGGTGGGGATACCAAGGACCCGAAGAAGCTTCCTCAGGGTGGGGAGTACCCAGACAGAGCAGGGTCACAAGAGATGGTTAGGTTCTCCCAGGTAGCTTTTCAACCTGAAGGGAAAGAAAAAAATGAGAAACAAAAATAAATACCCTGCCTCGGATGTACCCACTTCCCCTTAATATAAAATAAACTTTGGCATTAAACCAAAGAGAAAGGGGCAGCAGCCAAGAGTGTGTCACTAAGGATCAGATTCTCCCTCACCCCTCCACTGAGGACTGTCTCAGACTGCCTCAGGGGAGGAGCTGACTCCCTCCAGGAGGACACATCATTAGCACCACAGTGCCGGGTACCACGCTCAGTCTTTCTGCCATCTGCCTGGGCTATTGCCCTCTCAGCATTCTGGTGCCCACTTCCTCTGATTGCCCAGTCCCCTTGTGGCTTATCTCCCACCAAGTTGCTCCCCACCTTCTCCCCTCTTCCCTTCTAGCCTCATTTCCAGGCCCCTCCGTCTAACCTGTCACATACAGACACCTCGTGCCCCTCTTTCAGTGGGACTGGTCAGATGGTGCCCCCACTCTAGCCACACCCCTCCAGGACAGTCAGTTGAAAGAAACACCCAACACTACTTCAGTGACCATGGCGAAACTCAGCCTGTAGGAGCTCCAGGCTCCCAGAACTTGAGGTGCTAAGCAAATGAGACCAGATGACAGATACAGTGCAAAGGCCCCGCCTCTTGCATCACAGGTGGCAGCATGGTAAATATACGACCCTTGAGATGTGGAACCTCTCCTGCCACACTCCCTCATGTCTGCAGTCACAGCCTCCAGACTATCCCTCCTGAGGCCCATGCCACACTGTGTGCCCACTGCCGTGTGGAGTGCGTCTCCCTTCATATATGCATAGCTTTCTCCCCACTCCAATCCCAGAGACTCAACATGTATCATTTTCCCAGGAAAACCATCCAGGAACAGACCCCTCAATAAGAATCTTCACCATCCCACAGCTGCCCCGATCATGCCCTGCCCACCAAAAGACCCAGCCTGTTTTGGTTTCTTTGATCCAAGCTGAGTGGGGATAATTTAGCAGCCTGTCCTCCACCGTGGAGGCACATTTTCTTCACAGTGTGAAGCACCATCCGTCACCCACTGCACAGAATAGCACGGGACACAGGCTGCAGGCCTGAAGCCCCCGCCACACCCCACTGTACTCTGCGCAGACATGGATCCCCACCTATGGGATTGCTAGTCTTATACTCCACTCTGGCAATCCCCACCGCAATGTCAGAGGAGTGTGGCAAGGTGAGAAGGGGAGCCTGGCCAGGGCTGGCTGAGATAGAAGAGAAGGGTTGGTTACCTAGGGTCTCCAGGGCCCAGGATCAAGGCCACAGTCCTGCTGTTCCTACTTTTGGTAGCAACAGGGTCTCACCTGTGGGGGGAAGAACTGAGTCTTCCTTGCCCTCCGAAGCAGTTATTATGTCCTATATGTGCTGAGTGTGCCCCCACTGTGTGCAGTACCAGGCCCTAAATCTGGGTCGGGCAAGTTCGTAATCCAGCTGAGGAATACACAAGGCATGATAATTGCTGACCCACAAAGGATGGTCTGCTAGCAGCTACAGGGAGGGCAAGTGGGGAACTCTAAGTTCCCATGGTTTCCCCTGTGTACACATGTGCATGTATAAATAAACACACGCATACATACACACACACACACACACACACACACGAGACAGGCTGTACCTTTGACTCCAGGAACCCAAAGTCATTGACATATGAAGAGTCACAGAAGAGTTCTAGTTGGCCACTGTTGGCAAAGAAAATGACGCCCCCTCCACATTCTACATGGCAAGAGAAGACCACCATATCCCTAGACTTTGTAACACAAACAAATTCCTGTGGAGAAAGGCCCTGCCTCAAAGCATACACAGATTTTCCCCCGAAAGAGCTTACACATGGCCTTGAGGACCCAAGGGCAGACTAGGATATCACTAATTATAAATTAAAAGTTCACCTGAGGAAGTGGCTTTCTTTATAGGATTCAAGATGAAAAGAAGGAAGGGCATAGAGGGGGAGATGGAGGTGGGGTGCCAGAGAGGGACTTTTTCACTCCGGAGGTAGAGGCAGGAGGACTAAGAATCCAAGGTCATCCTTGTCTGCACAGCAAGTATGAGGCCAGCCTGGGCTACATCACACACACACACACACACACACACACACACAGTATGACACACAGACTAAGGGCCAACGGGAGAGTTTGAAATGACTCTCAAGCCCAGAAAGTGTAACTCACTGTGCCTCTAACCAGGAGGAAAACAAGATACAGTGTGCCACATTTCAGTAGTAAAGATTACAGGGAATATACAATATTCTGAGAAAATGAGCCTCCTCCTCCTCCTCCTCCCATTTTTAAACCGCTCTTGCAAAACCGGCTTCACCCTTCACTCCCCTCGCGCCTTATGAATCCTGTCTTCGGGTTTATTATTCTGGCATCTGGGAGTCTGACAGCCACCGTGGCTACACTTCTTTTTTTTAATGCCAGCCTGTTTTAATAATACAGTGTACCTTTTGGTTTGGAGAAATGTGACATTATTTCAGGCACCCAGCGGCAATGGGAAGGGCCTTATGTAATTTATGTGTTCTCCGCGCTGTGTTTAACACTCCCAGAGCGGAGGGCTGTAATTTGGGAACCGATTCTCCCCAAGGTCAGGGGAACAGTTGCGGAGAAAAGGCTGGTGGCTGTCTGACCTAAGATCAGTCTGCAAGCCCAGGCCTCCTAGCTATGAAGCTGGATCCAGAAGCAGGAAGACTCTGCACCTCAACTCATAAATGCCCCCTCAAAAAATACCCCAGCCCAGTTACAGCCAAGTCACCGGGTTTCTGGGTTTAAGCGTCTTATTTTTTGTTTTTGTTGATGTTGATTTAATGAAGTAGAGATGTTAGGGGCGCAGTCGTAGTGTTTGGGGGCATTTCTGTCTCCCATCACCCAACCAGACCAGATGTTCACCTTTTAAATTAATTTATATTTTTATTCCATGTGGGGGATGGAGGGGACTGTGAAAAGGTGTGTGCTTATGTGCATGCGCACGCATGTGTGAATGTGTGTGTGTGTGTGTGTGTGTGTGTGTGTGTGTGTGTACCAGAAGTTGATGGCAGGTGTCTGCCTTACACACAGCCTCATTATTTTCTCAGGCAGGTTCTCTTGCTGAGCCTGGAGTTCGCCACTTAGGATAAACTGACTGGCCTGTGAGTCCTAGGGATCTGTCTCCCTACCTACCCAGGGCTGGGGCTACAGGCAATTATCACTATGGTTGACTTTCTATGTGGGTGCTGGGCATCTAAAAGCAGCTCCTCATGCTTATATGGTAAGCACATTGCCAACTGCACCATCCCGTCAGTCCCCCAGGTTCCTATTCTGCAATGACCAGGTGCCCGGTGTAGCAGACTGGGCATGCCTAAGGGATGCCGAGGAAACCCTGATCATCTGGCACCCATGTCCTGATCCTTCTAGAAAGCACCACTGTGAGTTCCTCTGACGCTGAGGATGAAGGAATGCCACAGGGACATGTCCCCAAGAAGCTTGCAGTAGAGACGCAACAGCCAGCTACCCCAGGGGAGGTGGACAAGTCTTGAGAAGGTGGGATCTTCCTTTGTACCATGTCACACCTAGGGCCTGGCACACAGCAAGTGCTATATCAAGACATTTGAGCAACTGGAGGAATAAAATGTCAACGAGAGAGACAGGGAACCCACCCCACTCATGGGGAGGGTGTTCTGGCTTCCCAGATCGAGCTGGTAACAGACCCTAGAAGGGGAAGGGGAGAATAAGGAGAAAGAGGGGGGAGGAGGGATGGGGAGGAGAGGAGGATGAGAAGGGGGAGAAGGAAAAGGGGGAAGGGGAGGAGGAGGAGAAGGAGGAAGAGGAGGAGAGGGAGGAGGAGGGGGAAGAGAAGGGAGGAGGAGAGGGAGGAGGAGAGAGAGGAGGAGGGGGGAGAGAAGGAAGGCAGACTAGAGAAAGAGACAGCAGGTGCTAACTGGAGACAGCCGCAGGGAAATGTCTTTCTGGGAATATAGAGATGGAACAACATTGGACTGGGACAGACCCGAGATGGGACTGTCCATGAGAAGCTGGTAATCGGATCATGATGTGCTTTGAATGCCATACTGAGGACTTCATGAAGTCACTTGGAGAATTTTTAAGTGGGAAGTTATGCAGATTCGTGCCTTAGGAGTATGTTCTGGTGTCCAGGCAGACCCTGTAGATGTGCGAAAGCAAGACAGGAATCTCAGTCGACAGCTACAATGAAATGAGACGTGCGGGCTTGATGAAGGGCAAGGTGGGAACCAGGGGATACACCCAGCAGGGTTCAGAAGCCAGTGTCACACATGATTGCTAGAACAGGCAATATCAGTCGCTCCATAGCTTCTCAGTAGAAGCTAAGAAGTGCCCATTTGGGTACCCCTTTCCAAAGGAAGGGGGGTCTCATGACATGAGAGAAAGCTACCTTGGGAAGGGCTCATTGTGCAGCATTTTTCCCCCAAAGACAACCTTCCATCTTGGAGTTCTAAGCATGACCTAAGAGATATGGAACTCACTCTACAGGGAAGCTCCTTACGCTCAGGAAGCAGAGTTCAATAACTTCAGGAAGTCCCTGAAACCAACCAGATTCACAAGCCCCTCCCCTCGCATATAGAAGCAGTAAGGCCTGCCTCTGCACCCAACACACATTCATACCAGCTGAGCCACCTAGAAGCAGAGCTCACAGCTCAGCTGAGTTAGTTGCAAAAGACTCAGACCACATAAAATGCCTGAAGGAGACACTCCAGACAACTGTGCTGCCCTTGGGCTGCGCAGTATGGGGCCAGTCTCCAGCTTTCCTGGGCTGTCTGTCACTCATGTTGGGGTGGCTTTGGTGATGCAGCTGTCTTCGAGTCAATTCCTGCAAGTCACCGCAGTCCAACTCATTGGTTTACCAAGTTGGTCTTGGTGGTATCCATATTTTGGTCTGGCGTTGGGTCCCTAGCTGGGGCAGGCAGACATTTGTTCAGGTCTCCCTAGGAATGGTGCACCACCACAGGACTCCAGTGGAAGCGCTGTTACCTTTATTCCCTTTTCTGTGTTATAAATAGCGTATACCCAGCACTAAGAGGGCTGAGGCAGGAGGAGAATACACTCCAGGCCAATCTGGTTGCATAGAAATCCTGGGTTTTGGTTTAAAAGTTAACATATTCCAAGGCTGTGACACTGTTCACACTGGAACAGCCTCTGAAGCAACCACAGAGGGAGCTGCCAGTGGTTGGGCATGAAGGCCTAAGACTTTAAGATTTGTCTGCTTTGGGGACTGCAGTAACCATCCTCTAGACAGCTCCTGTGATCCCCCGTCCCCTCACCACCTTTGTCCCCCACTCCCAGCTGGGTCATCGGTGTGACTAGAAGATACAATAGGCAAGGCACATACAAGTTCAGGTCACCAAAGAGAGCATGGCACCTTTCTTGCTGTCACCATGTCACAGGGACCTTCAGTAGCTCTGCTGAGAGACCACACGAGCAGGAGGAGGCTGGGAGTCCATTGCTGTGAACAGTATAGGAAGCAGTGCTTTAATCCCAGGCTGGCTGCAGCACCTACAGCCCCGCCCACTGGCAATCTGAAGTCTTTGAGATACCTTGAGCTTTTTTTGTTAAAGCACAAGCTAAGCTAAGCTGCTTTTGCAGGTTCTGGGAGCACAGAAACTGAAGCCATTGCATTAGCAGGTAATCTGTTGCAGAGTGAGAGCTAACTAACAAGAATTTATAGAAAGCATAAATGCTACCTGAAGCTGCAGAGAAGCTCGTAGCAGACAGCAAGAAGGTAGGGGGAGTGGAGATGGCAGAGGTGACGTGGGTTCATAGCTGGGTTTTTCCAGGAGTTGGTAGGAAAGTCTTGCACAGAGGAACGGTGCCTCCAAGGAAGGAGAACAAAACAGAGGAACTCAGAATCTCAAGATAAGGGTGTTTCCAGAGGAAAAAGCAATGTCTGGGACCCTTTCACCCCAACTGTGACCTTGCACCTCCTTGATTGGCTGCTGGACCCTTCTCATCTCTCAGACTTTTCTATAGGGGGTCCCCTGACAATCCAAGGCAAAGCTGTTCCTTGCTCACTGTTACTGCGTTCTACTGTGCTGCATCCCTCCACCAAGGTCTGCTAAGGCTGCAAACCCAGTGCCTGAAGTACTCTAGGTTCTCAGTGCTCTGGGATAGATAGATGGATCAATGGATTGATGGATCAAAGGAGGGGTGGGTGGACAGTGAGTAGACCAATAGTGAATAGTACATCAATAGTTGGGTGGATTGATCAATAGATGGGTGGGTGGATCAAATAATCATTCGTTCAGTAGATCAAAGGACGAATAGATAGATAAATGGTTCGATGTATAGATGGATGAATAGACAGATTGATGGTCAATTGGTGGACAAGCCATTTCCCTCCTGGCCTCCTGGACCATACCACACACACACACACACACAGAGAGAGATACACACATGGAAATAGACACACAAACACTTTGACACACAGACACACATAGATAAGACACAAACACTCAACACACTCTAACACACATGCACACACACGTGCACACAACACACATACATACACACATACACACACACACACACACACGCACGCACACTGGTGCTCTTTGCTGTAAAGAGAAGTTCAGCTGGGATAGCAGAAGATGTAGGAAGAGAGAGAAAACCCTGAGGTCGATCCTGAAAGGCTCTTGCACCGTGCTAAAAACAGGCAAGAGTCTGCAGGAAACCCAGGCAACCCCCTACCGCCTTTAGGAATTCAGCCCACACAGGCAGCCTGCGCCAACTGCGCCAGGCAGCAGGAACTAAGAGTGCACCTGTGTGGCCCTGCAGCAGTGCAGCGTCAGGTGGGGATGCAGGCAGCCAATGAACACGTAGGGCATCTATCCACTGAGTAAGGTCTGGGAGCCAGCCGGTCCTGCCTGCCCACAGGACCCCGGAATAATGCACACTTAATAATCCACACAGGGGGGCTGGAGAAATGGCTCAGTGGTTAAGAGCATTGACTGCTCTTCCAAAGGACCCGGGTTCAATTCCCAGCACCCACATGGCGGCTCACAACTGTCTGAAAATCCAGTTCCAGGGGAATCTGACCCCTTCACACCAATGCACATAAAATAAAGATAAATAAATCGTAAAAAATTAAAAAAAATCCACACAGGTCGGATGACCCTTCCTCTTTTGCTGTCACCGGCAGAGCATCTGGGCCAGGCTGGTGAATGTGGTCTCAGAGCACACACACAGGTTTGGTAGACATGGGAAGAAGGTGCTAAGGTAAAGTGAACAGCTTGTTGAATGAAGTAACATCGGAAGCATGAGGGAGGTCATAGAGCGGGCCTTGGCGCCAGACAGGTGATCACCTCCATACAGAGCCCCAGCTGGAAGGCCCAAAAGGCCCACGAAGGAGCAAGCTCCACTCTTTCTATGGGAAGCCATCTTGGCCAGAAGCAGGATCAAAGACTAGCTTATAGACACCCAGAGAAGGATCATGGACACACCAGGCAGACATACACAGGGGCCTATTCAGGTGCCCTGCTGAGCAGGAAGTCGGTGGCTGGGGACAGGGCAGGAGGAGAGGCTGGAAGCGAGGAGGTCCACTCTATTTCCATGCTGTAACTTCCTGTGAGCATTGTTATGCTAAGACTGAGAGGGTGCCATATTCCCAAGGTTAATCCTCATGCTTGGCTCCCAGCACCACACATTTTCTGTGCCTACCCAGGGGTTGCAGCACCTGCCTGGTCTTCCACCAAGATCTGCCCCCTCCTCTACAGCTTTAGGACTGGAGATGAAGGA
The DNA here is from genome assembly GCA_001685095.1 of Ellobius talpinus. NCBI lineage: Eukaryota > Metazoa > Chordata > Mammalia > Rodentia > Cricetidae > Ellobius > Ellobius talpinus. The sequence goes on from LOJH01001424.1 coordinate 44,515, forward strand.
CCTAGATGGTCTTATTCTTGGGGGCAGAAGTGGGGCACAGGACACAGGAGGGTGGCAGTCACAGGCCAAGGGAGAGGTGCAGAGAGTCTGGGTACAGCAACAGGAGACGGAGGAAGATGGTGGGGGATCCTGGGGAGATGAGTGAGGGGCACCTGGTCCTTGTCAAGCTTGGGAGTAGGAGGATAAGAGCAACAAGGTGATGGGGGGAGGAGAGGATGAGTATGCAAGAGGGCATAAGAAGGATGGGATTTGGAGTGTAGAAAGGTGAGAGGGGGGTGCAGGAGTGGGGGTTCCCAGGAGTGAAGATGGAAGGAGGTCAGGAGGGTGGGGTGGGAGAGGAGACGGACAATGAGGCATGGCATGAGCGTGAAAGGAGGGGTATCCTGCAAAATGTGTGGAGTGCTGGGGTTGGAGGCGTGGGTGCAGGGGGGTATCCATCCAACCTACAGAACCCCCCCAGAGAGAGGCAGGAATGCTGGGGTTGGAGGCATGGAGCAGGGGTTATTCAACCTACAGAGCCCCCCCCAGGGAGAGGCAGATTATGGGGACCCCATAGTCAGGGAGAACAGAAGTATGTTTCTTCTCATCTCTGGCTATGGGTAGATTATAGCATATTGGGACACTAAACAGGCTTCTCTGAGATAACATAAATGGCCACGTAACAGATTCTGAATGTTTAAAAAAAAACAAATAGAAATGACATTAGGTTCAAGGGTGTCACCAGGGCTGGCGACTGATGAGAAGTGCCCCAGGGACTTCAAAATGGAGTCATAAAAGCCAGCGGACCATCCACAAACTCTTCCAAGAGGTATAGGCATGAAGGTCTTCTCTTTGCCCCTCTTTTGGGCCTGGAGTTCTCTAGCTGCCCTGGAGCACTCCCCCGTCCCCCGCTCCACCCCTGACTTCTGCCTGTGGCCTGATTGCATCCCCTAGAGGAATTTCTCAACTGAGAGCCTCACTGGCTTCTCTGCAAGGGGCCTTCTCTCTTCCAGCATTAGGGAACTAGCTCAAGACAGTAGTAGAGTGCTTTAAGAATCACTGCAAGAGACACCGTGACATTTGTAGTGCACAAGTTCCAGAAGAATTCCCAGGCAGCCCTGCTCTGTTCTGCCCTGGCAGAATACTAGTCCCCAGGAGAAAGCTGCCCAAGTCCCTGTGTAGACACCTCACAGTCACCCCAGCCCCTGTGGGAGTAGAAGGGACCAGGACTTGCTGCCAAGGGGACCTATGAGACAGGAGCAGCCTGCAGGAAGATCTTGGGGCAGCATCTGTCATTCAACCCTCCCAGAGAATAACCCTTCCCTTGACTCCTGGCACAGTGGCACTGCTACTGAGCCACGCAAGAATTGTCTTCAATGTCACCAGATTTTCAAACAAGTGTTGAAGGCCTGCTTATCTCCTGCACATTTGGGAGCTTTGAAGACAGCGTCCCCCACGTGGAAAGACAAGGACGTCTTCCCAGGTGACTTGGGTATGCCAGTGTGAGGGAGGACCTGGGCCCATGAACTTCCACAGCCCTGAGACAGTTGAGCCTCCTGATGGAGGAGTTGAACCTGGGACTTGATCGGTTCCTCCAGGGAAAGTGCTCATTATAGCCGTGTGCAGCATGTCGTGCTTGGGCTGAGAGGTGTGGTCCACTGGAAAGCTCCCACCAGGCCACCTTCAGCCTGTGTCTTTGCTCATCAGCTCCTGCATCCAGGAGAGGACGAGGCGACACGGAGACCCAGGACAGCACACTCATCCTGCTTCTCTTTGCTGTGAATCTACGTCTGGCTTGGCCGCGTTAGTGCCAGCATCAGACACAGTGCTAAAGGTAAAGTGTACATAGGGCTGGGATGTTCACAGAGTCTCCCTGATATGTCCACAGGGTACCCTGTACCCTTCTGCTTCTGGAGCACAACAACCTCCCCAGCAGTCACCAAGAAACACCTGGAGTCTGCCCAAGACTTTCCTGGGTGTGGGGAGCAGGATGCAGACCTGCAGAGAACTCTCTCTGGCAGTGATGAGACCCTGGTCTTCCATGGCTTTCATGGGACCACAGATGCTTGGCAGGAGGCTGAAGCATCTGGGGTTATAGAGTGGGCAGGTGAGTATTTGACCCTTGCCAGGGGGCTCTGTCTACTGCAGTCCTATCCATCAGATGTGAAGCTTAGGTGACAGGCCAGCAGGGAAGGGACCTTGTTGTCATGGTTCAGATGAATTCTGAGCCTGTGTACTCTTCCGCTCTACCACCTGGAAGATTCTGCCCTGACGTCTGCCTTCCTAGGAACTCATTTTCTTTTTGAGCTCCTCTGGGTGACAGTCTTAGAGTCCAGCATATGAATTTGGAGTCATGGAATTTTCCATGGTGGAAGGAACTTCTGAGGGTCAAAGCAGCTCAATGAAGCTGGGAGCACACATCAAAAGGCCAGCAGGGCCCAGGGTCCTGGAGAGATGGCTCAGAGTGCGCATTGCTCTGACAGAGATCAGCTCCCAGCACCCACACCAGATGTCTCCAGCTCCAAGGGATCTCTCTGATAACCTCTGACCTCTGAGCACCTGCACTCATGTGCACATAACCCCATATAGATACACATGCATACACATAATTAAAAATAAAATAAACCTTTACAAAAGATGAATCTGAATTACCAGAGATACTGATCTCCCCATTAGTTTACCAACCCATCCACGTGCCTATTCGTTTACTCACCTGCCCATCCGCTAACTACACATCTGCCCATCCATTCACTCACCTATACACCTATATACCCGTTCACTCTTGTCTCTCTACCTACTTTCCACCCATCCAGTCACTTCCCTGCTCGCCCGCACCCATCTATTTACCTATATATCCAGCCATCCACGCACCCGCCCACCCATCCATCCGTTCATCTCTCCCTCGGTTTATTCATTCACGAATCTGCTCAACCATTTACCCATCCAGCCACGTACATATCTACACATCCACCTGTCCACTGTCCATCATCTATACACCCACCCTTCCAACTATTTATTTACCCATCCATCCAGCCATTCACCAGTCACTTATCTGTTTCACCCACTCACCCATCCATCCAACAGCCTGTTTACCCAACCATCTATCCATCCATCTACTTATCTAGCTACTAACCCCATACACCTTTTTGTCTATCTACCTATCAGTTCATCCATGAATTCACCCCAGTGAGATGGCCCAGATGGGTAGGAGCTAGAGGCAAGTGCTACGGAGACCAAAAAACAAGACATCCATATTTCTTGTCTTGTGTTAGACAAACTGGAATCACAATCTTGGTCCCACTACCACTATCCCTGCTTACTTTCTCGCCCCTCAGCGTCAGATTGTTTGCCTCTAAGGTAGGGTCATAATTTCATCATTGGGTTACTATGAGAAACAAGATCATGTATACAGAATACTCAGTTTAGTGACTGGTCCATGATTAACACTCAATATGCGTAGTGAGCAGCATCTCCATCGTCAAGGTCATCCCCGCCACCACCATCATCTTGTCATCAGAATTGGCCTGCCATCCACAGCACGGTGGGACTCCACATTAGCAGAACTCTGATCCCAACATCATTGTGCCCTCTGTGGTGCTGTTTTGCAAGATTTGCCCCCAAAGAGCCAAGTCTCTTTTTCTTTCCTGTGAGAATCTGGGCTCAGCTGTATGAAATTTTTAGCTAATGAGGGGGAAGAGATGCAGAGACATCCCAACCCCGGACAGAGGTGGCCTTATGTGTCATATGTGTTTCCGGTTGTTCATTGCCTTGCGTACAGAGGCCAACGACAGAGCTATATCCTGCCCAATGTAGAGCCACCCACCTAACAGACCGTAGATACACAGAGAGTTTGCCAAGGTCAGCTTACCCCAAGTGACCCACAGACCTGTGAGTACTGATCTTGTAGGGAATTCCTATCTAGAATCTATAAAGAACTCAAAATATCAAACACTAAAACAAAACAAGTCGCCCAATCAATGAATGAACAAACCTGTCAAAAGTACAAATGGTTAAGAAGTATATATGAAAAAAAATGTCCAGTATCCTGAGCCATCGGGGAGATGCAAAGTCAAACGGCACTGAGGTTCTGTCCCGGCTCAGTTCGATGGCTCTCAACAGTGAAACAAAGACAACACACTGGAGAGAACATGGGGAGNGGGCAGGGGGGCTCTTTCGTGCTGCAGCCGGCAACCTAAGCCAGCCTGCCAGAGGCTGCCTAAGCAAGCAGCGTGGGTGGAGGTTACTAGAAATACACAAACAAACAACCTAAAAATAGAACCACTGTGAGACACACCTAGACTGCTCCTGGGTCTATGCCCCAGGATACTCAGGGTTCCTCCACAGAGCCACCTGCTCACTCGTGTTCACTAAGGTCAAGACGAGAAAACCATCTCAGTGTCCACGGCAGGGGTGAGTGGGCAAAGAAAACACACACATACACACAGTCAGATTTCATTCTGTTAAAAAAAAAAAGGAAG
>LOJH01001425.1:0-19716 GCA_001685095.1 Ellobius talpinus
TACAATTTGTGTGTTGTTATTTCGGGGTATAAGCTAGCCGTGCGGGAGCCGGGACGGACGAAAAGCAGGCCTACACTCCCCTATCACTACAGACACCCTTCATGGCAGACAACGGCCAGGCTTCCTTGGCTATCCTTGGTCATGGTGAGCTTGTGTGAACATCACGCTGTAGTGTGTATACCCAGCTACCAGAGGCCTTACCTCATGGGACAAGTAGAAGGCCGCAATGCCCAAAGGCCAGAAGCAGCAGAGCATGGAGAAGACGCTGAGCCCCAGGTGGTCCCGAGGGGGCATCATGAGGAAGTTGTCCTCACTCTCTGTGTCGCTGGAGTAGTCACTCTGCAGAGACAATGGGAAGGATGGGAGGGAGTTCAGTGAAGGAGTAACGGAATGCCACCTGGCCGAAGCAGGTCCTGCCTGGCTGCTGCTCTAGCTGCTTTTGCTGATGTTCTTGTTAGCATGATCACCAGCAAGTGTGAACCTCGTACAAGGGGGTAGCAGTGGGGAAACTGGCCAAGATCAGGAAAGCTAAAGGCCTTCCCAGTCCAAACCTTGTCCACAGCTACACAGTAGGCAAAACGCTTCAGAAAAGAATTGTGATACAAGAGAGCCTCAGCTCACCATGGTTCAACTTAGAGCGTTGCTTTTGTTATTGCTGTTTTTAGTTTATCATTGATTTCTTCAGGTATTACATGCATTCTGACAAAGAAGACATCTTAGACTTATAGTGGGTTTATTGGGAGGCCAGTGAGGAAAATCATATTTCAGAGATCTTTGGGATCCTGGTGTGGCATGATAGGGATAAAGATGGTGGCCTTGGGGACTTTCAGGAGACATCACCTACTTGTATCTTGCTTTTTGTGCTCAGCACATGGTGGGGCTAGTGTGGACAGAGGAAGGATGCTGTCTCTGGGTATGCTCAAATTTCCTTTGATGCTGATCTGAGTCAGTATGCAAGGGACCCAAGTGCTACCCAGATGTGCAGCCTCCCACCTGGGGATGTGACAGCTGTTCTGGAAGCAGCTGCCTGTAAAATGCAGCTTTCTCTTCCCTGTGGCACATGGGACTCTCACAGACCTGGTGAGAATTTCCTGGGAATCTGAGGTAGGTGGTTTGGTGGGTGGGCTGGGAATATCAGCAAGAATGATTCTAAGACTTTGGGATACCTAGCTATGTTGTAGAGGTTTTACATGCTTGCTTCCCACGTCTTGGATGGACACCCTTGGCTGGTTCCACTCCCAGAGGATTTTATCTCATCAAAGCATACGCCCTTCATGCCAACTCATCAAAAAACAAGGCTGCCTCCTAAAACTGTTTGTATCATACAAAGATGAAGCCCTAGCTTACTCCAGATACTGTTTCTGAAAACAAAAAAGAAACAGAGCATCTCCTCTTCAAAGGGCTCATTATCATTCAGATCCTGCCACAGCCGGCAGAAGCTTGAAAATGTACTATGGTGCGTGGCTGTGGGATGATTCCACTTGACACCTGCCACAGCAGACTAGCGACCCCCCCAGCAGAATGGAGTCACTCATACACAGATGCAAAAGTCCCCCAAATGAAAATGATGCTGTTCATAATTTTACACATAAAACTGCCGGAAGCCCCAGCCTCCAGGCAGATCATATAGCACTGCATTGAGAGGTCAGGGACTCAGTGAAAACTTGGTTTCTGTGTAGTTACTAGAGAAAACAAGCACAGGGTGTTGGGATCACTCACATAACAAACAAGGGTTTCTTCGGGTGACCCTGCCATGGAAGCTGATGACCCACTGCCCACATAGGGCTGGTTCTCCCCAAACACATAGGCAGACCTGAGGGGCAGGGGTCCCCATGCGTCACTCCCCAGGGTAAAAGTCACCTCTGGAGGCTATCATGGCTTTGTCCTGCTGGTCACTGTTGCTCTCTGCCCAGGTATGAGTCTTCTGCCTCGTACAGCGTCCCTTCCATGTGTCTGGGATTGTACAGTGTCCATTCTATGGAACTACATCTGTGGAATTTCACTTCATATTATTCCGTACACATCTCCCATATGGTCTTCAGAAACAGTAAAGGAAAATGAAAATTACTATCATTATGGCTATCTGAGATGGAAATCAACACAGCCAGCAGGGATGCATAATTCATGCAAGATCCAGGGACTGCACTGCCCAGGCCTTGCACAGCATGGAATCACCTATCAGGATGAAGGACGTGCTGTGCTCAGCCTAAATGTTGTCACATGGTGTCTCTTCACATACAGACCTGTCACCTTTAGCTCTATATTTCCTGTTGAAGACTAGTGACGTAGAGAGGAGGTTTACAGCCACAGCTGCACATTGACTGTCCTGCTGGAGGGCCATCTCTGCAGGAAGTGCCTGAGAGTTTGGCTTGTGACCTGTCCACCGGGGTCTAAAGAGCACTCTCGGAAGTCAAAGGTCATCCATCTTCTTTCTCCAGACCTTCACCTTCTTAAGCTACAGACCAAAGTTGCCCTGATGAGAGCAGAGGTTTTGGCTCATGGGCAACAAATCTGTGCCTGTTTGTTTGGACTCTTAGCTTTCAGGTTTTGCGGGTTTTGATTTTTAGTTTACAAAGAGTTCTGTGCTCCTGAGGTCATTGTGTCTCATAAGGACTCTAGAAATAATTGAACTTTTATTGCCATTTCTGTTTTATAATGGGCAAAGCAGTGGCTGGGAGAGGTTGACATTCCTGCCAATCGCCCTGCTCAGCCAGCTCCGCACTGTTTATTCCAGGCTTGGTGTTATGCTTGAACACATAGCCAGCTGCACAGAAAGCTGTTTTGTGTCACCTATGTCTAGATGCTCCTTCACTTTGGTCACCAGGGACTCTGATGATCTTGCTTCTTAATTGGTGTGTGCCAAGATGGTTGTGTAGGCATGGCAGTAGCCACAGAGATTCTGAAATTTTCTCTTACAGACAAGGTTGGGATCTGCTCCTCCACAGCACCCCAAGCATGCTAGCACTGTAGGGGCTGGCTCTCCTGTCTCTGAAGAATCACATCACTGTCCCTATGCTGTGGAGAAATGGGTTTCAGAACAATACATACTTTGCTGCTTCTTAATTGAAAAAAAAGAAGTTACAGAGTTGTTCTTGCCTGACACCAAAATAATTAATCAGCTTGATTAAAATGGATTTTCAAAATTCAAGAAAAATTACAGAGACAATAAGAACGTCCTGGCTTGTAATCCTTCCTTTGCTCCTCCGTCTGCAGGATCCTGATGGGTTTAAGTGGTCATGGGCATAGAGCTACTAAATGGGGAGAGGAGATAGAGCTGGCTCAAGAGACGTGCAGATTCCTTCGCCAAGTAGATGAAATATGCACCGCCCACGCAGAGGAGACTCGGCTTGTAGGGCAGCTGTCTTTTAAATCCCTTTCCTAGGTCACTGTCTGGAACATCTGCAGCAGATGGGAAACACTCACAGAAGTTCAGGATTCATGAGATGTCTCCTTGCAAGCTGTAGGAAGCAAGGCAGAGGCAAGTGGACTGCTGGCCCTGAAGCCTTTGCCCGCTGATTGGTTGCTCCCCTGAGTGACATATCTCCCCACTGGGCTTATGGGTCTCAAGTCTAATTTTATTTATTTGTTTTATTGTTAAATAGTCTTAAGGTCAGGCTTTGTTGTTGATCTTCCCAGAGTTTCACACTGACTGCAGCAATGCGAGCAAGTACTACTGATTTTTTCCAGGGAGCAAACTTTGATTTAGCTCTGTTACTTGAATCCCCTCCAGGTGTCACCACCAGTGTGGGATCCTGTAGTCATCCTTCTTCCTCCACCTGGTCATCTGGGCAGGAAGGTCACCATTTGGTCCTAGGAGGCACTCTGGATGGGATCATTATGCCAAGCCATCAGCTGCTAGCCACGCAGATCTATGCAAACCTCAATCACTTAGAATTAGATACAACCAAGAGCTGGCTCCTGGGACTCACTACACATTCTATTACTCAGAAGCCACAGTGTTCAGTATCTATCTATCTATCTATCTATCTATCTATCTATCTATCTATCTATCTATCATCTATCATCTATCATCTGCACACTTCTTTCATGTACTTGCATCACCAGGGAGTCCCCCACACTTGACAGACTGTCTCAACCTTCCTTGGCAGAATCTTGACCTACCCAGAAATTTTCAGCCATGTTGCTGTCTACCAACTGACTTGGTTTGAGCTCCTTGCAGGCAGAGATCACAGGTGACACACATCCCTGGCACAGGGAGGGCTCAGTGCACCTTTGCTGGATAGAGAACTCCCCTGAGGCCTTAGTCAACAGAAACACCAACTTCACCCGAGAAACGACTCCACCAGAGTGGCCTGCAGGCAAATCTGCGGAGTATTTTCTTGATTAATGACGAGGTGGGAGGTTCCCTTCACTGCGGGTGGTGCCACCTCTGGAAAGGTGGACTTGGGCTGTATAAAAACCAAGTTGACTGAGTCATGGGGAAGAAGCTAGTAAGCAGCTTTCTTCCATGGCCTCTGTTTCAGTTACTACTGTGAGGTCCTGCCTGGTGGTCTGGAGTTGATGAAATAAAAGATGAAATAAACCCTTCTCTCTGGCTTTTGGTCATGGTGTTTTTCACATCAATAGAAACAAAGCTCAGACAAGGTCCACGTTCCCTGCTTTACTCAAAATCGGGTGACATTAAAACTCATGGCATCCTGTCTAGCCTTATTGTGTGGTACCTGCATGGCTCAGAGATCTGGGGTCTCACAAACACAGGACACAAGGAAGGCCCATTTCAGGATATGAGTACAATTCTCCTAAACAATACATAAACCATCTTGGGCATATCTTAGGAGTATGTGTTTAGTTTCTCCTGTTTGGCCCTAGGTTCCCCACAGATTGAAAGTGTATCATGAAGTGGTAAGGCAGAAGCAAAGTAAACCTGCAGCAGGTTGAGGATGTAGCTCAGCCTAGCATGCACCAAGCTCCTGGGTTCGATCCCCAGCACTGCACACACTGAGCGTGCTGGGCCATTTTCCTGTCTGAATATTGGGTTCCCAGACACACTTTTATAAAACAACTAACACTTAGTTATTAACAAACTTTGGAAATGAGTACATTAGTGAACTACTCAGAAGCAAATCTTTTTTATTTCTCCCAGTGGCATCTACTTCAATGTTCCTTAAATGATGGTGTATTCCTTGAGAAGAATGTTTCTATGACTTTAGAAGACATAGACCTGATTGAAATCCTGAAATATGAAAATACTTTTAAAATGAAGAAATAAAAAGTAGTTAACTTAGAAGGAAACCAAATGAAATGCAAGTGACATGAATGTCCTCCAAGGGATAGGATGGAGTGATATGAAGTCCCCCAAGGGATAGGATAGAGTGACATGAATGTCCCCCAAGGGACAGGATGAAGTTCCTACTGCCCACTGTCCAGCCTTGTCTTAGAGGGTCCTGTCATCTCCCTGTCTATCACTGACAACTTTCCTTTGGAGACTCTCAGTGTGATTCAGAGCCAGACAGAACCGAAGCATGCAGAGAGACAGGAAGAGGTTTAAGCAGTGGTTCTCAATCTGTGGCTTGCAACCTCTTTGGGGTCCCTTATCAGATATACTGTATATCAGATATTTACATTATGATTTAGAACAGTAACAAAATTACAGTTACGAAGTGGCAACTAAATGATTTTATGATTTGGGATTATCACAACATGAGGAACCGTATTAAAGGATAGCAGCATTAGGAAAGTTGAGAACCACTGAGTTAAGGGACGTAGGTAAGGAAAGGAATTTCATTAAGCTGTTGGGAAAGGAATGCTGCACTACCCTGCAAACAGAGTTGTATCCCTGTTGCTGTTGATCGAGTGGCTTTCAACACCTGAAGAACATGTACCAGTAAGCTGTGGAATGACTGGCAGGGTGTTGGCTAGTGTGTAAATGTGGAGCTGAGGATGAAGCCAAAACACACTGCTGTGTTTCTCATCACCGGGAACAGTGCCTTTTTTCCCCCAAGTTATTCATATTTTGTTTTGGTCCTGCTTTGGTCCTCTTCCTCTTGGTTGCAGCTCTTCAGATCCTAGCTCTTACTGTCTCAGCTCCCTATGAAGATCACATTCCCATGGAGCAACATGTTTTGTATGAGATTTCAGACCCTCCTATAAAATATTTGCTTAGCCTTTTGGAACAGGCGCCAGGTCTTGAAGAAAGCTGTAAATAATTGTCATCCCCACCCACTTGTGTCAAAGACGTATCTGAAGTTACTGTGCCAGGGACAGGTTCCTCTGGGGAAGACTGTTATGAGAAGGGCTCATACTTGCAAGGTAGTGGTTAAACGAGAATCTTCTGTTCATAAGCATTTGTTCTGGGCAAAAAGCAAACCCATTTTTCATTTGAGAAGTGTCTAATTTGCATCTAAGGATGGCTAAGACCTTTGGAATCTGTGATGTTCTGAAATCAGGAGTCAAAGGATGTGAAACTCATTAGAATTCACCCCTGGTGCGGTTTTTGGTAAGTCTTTGTTCATGGGGGTGGGCAAGATGATAAGGCATACAATTATGTTAGAGGGCTATTGCTCCCTATGCAACCAATGGCTTGGTGAAGATAAGAAGCCCCATTTTCCTGTAAGATAATGTTTCTGCCATTGTTCCTGAGGTCTGTGCGTGCTCAGTGCCCTGGGAAGGCAGCTTTGGGAAGTGCTGTCTTTAGACCCATCTTAATGCGGGATCTCAAGGGTTTCGGTGCAGTCATTTTCTTGCAAGTTTGCACAGTTTGGGTGTTATATTGGTTACTTTTCTTAATTCTGTGTTAAAATAACTGACAAGAAGCAAGTTAAGGAAGAAGAGGTATAATTTGCCTCCTGGTTTCAGGAGGTTGAGTCTGTGATGATGGGGAGGCATGGAACCTGGAGTTGCTCAGTCTATGGCGGCAGGAGTTTGAGGCCATCGTGCCCCAAGACTTAGCCGACCAGGAAACAGAGAGCTTGGTCCGGAAAGAGGCTAGGCTACAATCTTCCAAAGCTTTCCCTCCAGTGACCACTTCCTCCAGCTAGTCTGCCTCCTACAGGTTCTGCAGACTCATTTAACAAGGCCACCAGCTGAGGTGTCTAAGTATCTGAATCTGTGGAGATATCTCATATTCAAGCACTAACATGTATGTCTCTCAGAACTCATGTGCTATGAGCTCCATTTCCAAAGTCATCTGTCAATGGCAATAAGAGTGGAAACCAAGTCTGGCTGCAATGTCTGGAGCTGGGAATGACTGGAAGTAGATAAGGCCATTAGGGTGGTATCCCCACTGGATCCTGGTGGCTTTGTAAGGTGAGGAAGAGACCAGAAGTGATCCATATGCTCCCTGCCTTTTGCTGTGGGATATCCTGTTCTGACTAGGCATTCTGCCATCAAGGTGTTCACTTTCAGATGAGGCCTCTCTGTTTGCTGGTGCAGAATCAAAAGACACAATAAGCCTGTTTTTGGTAAAGCCTGGTTTTCATGGCATGGTTTTTAGCTATAGAAGATGAGCTAATGTGGAGGCACCCCCAGGAAATGAGGTGGGGCGAGAAGTGACGGACCATCAGAGACTGCCATCAATGAAGGAGTAGTACAGCCTTCATGGGCATCTGGAACCTCTTGCAGGAGTTGCAGTTGTTAGCTTCTTAGGGGATAGGTTCCCCAACAATTTACAGAGCAGATAAAGAAAGATAAAGTCTTCAGGTGAGTGAGGTCAGGCAGGGGGCCTCACGGGCAAGAGTGCTACCTCAGAGAGAGCGAGGAGCTAAGTGCACCTCCTCAAACCCTGTGGAGAATCTGGGGTTATTGGGTACCTCCAAACTTCAACTAGGGTACCCTATATGGAACAAAACCACAAAACTCAGGGTAACCTTGAGAGATGAGACAAACACCCAGACCATGTTCAGGTGGGATGAAGAACCATCACCATTGCCAAGAAAATGGGTACAGAGGAGAAACCCAAATGTGGTTGTAAAAGCAAAATCAGCCCAACCAAGACTTGGTGTAAAGGACACTTCATGATTCTCAAAAGTGACCAGGACATAGCAGGAGAGCAACGTGTGTGGTGTCAGGTACCCAAAAACCCCAGGACAAATGGCGCACACTCACTGTAGGCTCACCCAGGGCTCGTGGAGCTCTCAGCTCTTCTCACCACACCCTCTGCCCTGAACATCAACAGGCCATGGGCTGCCCATCCCTTCCCTGTTTCTCTTTACTATACAAACCTGCCATTTTTGTCATCTGCTCTATGTTCTCTTGGCTATCTTGGTCCACTTACCCTTCTCTCTTGTCCCTGTCCCTTCTCTTCCTCTCTCACTCCACACCCCGCCCCACCTCTCTACTTTCCTGGCCTGGTACCCTCTCTTATATCTACGATAAAAATCTTTCTCCTCAGTCATACCTTGTGGTCACGTCCTCGTTTCATTCATGTGGCAATGGCAATGTTTTGCATGTCTTATTATGGACACAAACTCATGGCATGATGTGTTAGCCAGATTTCTGTCACTCTAACAAAATACATGAGATAACTTATGAATAGGAAAAGTTTGCCATGGCTCAGTTTTGAAGGTTTCAGTGGGGCCTGTAGTGAGGAAGGATATCATGGCCGACCACACTCACTTACATGATGAGCCAGAAAACAAAACAGAAGGAAGGGGGCAAGAGGAGAAGAGAGAAAGGAAGATAGGAGAGAGGGAGAGAGGGAGGCAGGCAGAGAGAAGAGAGATCAAGGTCCCATTGTCTTCTTTAAGGACACACCCACCAATGACCTACGGGCTTCCTGCTAGGTTCAACCATCACACAATACTGCCAGAATGGGAATCAAACATTTAACACATGGCCTTTTGGAAATACTAAACATACACAACAAACAACAGGCTTTAGGAAGAAAATGAGACTTCAGTTTGATGGTCCCTGACTTAGTGAAGGATCTACATGCAGAGGAATCAGCACACACAAAGGCCATGGGTCGGCATGGGCTTAGGACTGTGGACAGTAAGAGGGTATATAGCATGAGGTAGATGGAGTAAAGCCTATATCTAGCCCATGCCACAAGCCAGCCACACCCTACTGCATGAGAAAACTAGGCATATTCTACATCAACTTAAGTAATAGGGAAATACTCAGAGGGTTGGTCTCGCAGCTATAGGCTAACTGCCGACACAGCAGATAGACCTGCATCATTCATACAGGTGATTCTTCATAGCATGTAGTGACCACATGCATATTTTCTAAGACAAGTGCCTATTTCCGATTTCAAACTCTAACTTGTTAGGTTTGGGGAACTTAGAGCTTAATCTGCCCTTTACTCTTTTTAACTTGGTTTTACAAGGAAAGTTGAAAAATATCACATCACATAGGCAGGGACCCTGTTCCGTCACCCCTCCTGGAAATGTCCCCTTTCTGAAAGCAAAGTCCTGATCAGAGAAAAATTACAGGCAAGGCAAGTGACCACTGTCACATCACATATTAACCAGACCCGTTGTTCTTCCAGATGGCGCTTGTCCAATAAGGTTCTCTGGCCTTAGGCCTGAATTACAAGACTACCGGGTACAACATCTCTTAGTCTAGTCTGGTGATATCAGTCAACCTTGAACACACTTCCCCGTGACAGTTCACTTCCTCTTCCTTGGTGAGGGACCTTAAAAGAACAGGCTCTGTTCTTGTACAGGCTGAAGCTTTTACTTCAGACCCCCCACCACGTCGCCAAACTTTAAGAAGCCCTGCCTGAAGGCTGGATGAGCAGCTGTGCAGTTGGTGAGACTGCACAGGAATGGGCTGACAGGATGCCAGTCAGTGCGACCTTTAGAAGGCACAACTGTCAGGATATAACAAAAACGTGGATTTTAGTCTTTGGTCTCACAATCCCAGTCCTAGGAATTGATCTGGAAGATTACACAACAGAAACGTAAGATGGAGGAGCACACAAAGCTTCATTGCAATGTTATGAGTAGCTGCAAAATATTGGCAACAGCTAAACTTGAATGTTCATTCCATGAAGGGTGTTGTTGAATGACTCTTCCTAGACAGACATAAGCAAATGTTTACGCATCAGAAAGGCAAATGGCAGACCAAGGAACTGACTGTACCCAACTCTAGCTTGGTGAACCAATGGGCTTATTGGAGTAGTTACTAACAGGAGCATGGGGAGCACACAGGCAGCTGAATAAACCAAAAGCCCACTCAGAATGGATGATGAGTCACAAGGCTGCACCTCTGGGGGGTCCCTGTACAGTCTACAGATCGATCTGCTGGCTGGAGCGTCTCTCCCACCAGCAGTTGGAATTGCTTATAAGACCTTGGCTAGAGGTGCTATGACTGTCTTAGCTTCCTGAGTCTTATAAGTTCTGTGAGTAGCTCCTGAGTCATATGTTCCTCCAGCCTCACTCCAGGAAGCAGTGTTCCAGTTTTGAAAGAATAGCCACAGGACAGGTGGTTAAATGAACTGTGCTGTGGCCCTACAGGAGAACATAATGAAGCTTGTAAGAAAATGATAGATGAGACCAGAAGTGAATATTAATAAATACCGTATCCGTAGAGAGATAGAAAAGCACACAAGGTTGTAACTCATGACACTTCCCTCGGTGACGGACTCCATATACAATGATGGTCACACAGAATATCATTCCAAGTGACATCGAAGCCATCTTAGTTTATAACACTCCAGTTTATGATGCTTGCACAATGAAATTTCCTAATAGTGTCTTTTATAAGATACATCTAGTTATCAAGTGTGTGAAAGAACATGTATGTTGCTGTGTAATACACACATCATATACAAGTCTACTCACAAATATCACAGGGATCACAACTGTTGGGCATTTGTCAAAAGGTGCTAACATGAGCACCTCCCTGAAAATCACTCAGGGATTACCAAGCAATGCAGTCCTGTGCTTAATAAGCAATTTGGCAGGCACCAAAGGAAGAAATCAGAGCTACCCAGACTGGTAAAAGGCAAGTAGATGCTATCGTCATCCTGACTGGTCGGACTGGGAGATATGGTACCATTTGTGTAGCTTAAGATTAATTATATAGAGTCAATCAGACAAGCCTGAACTTACAGCTGGCCTGCAATGTAACTGACACATACTCTTAAAAAGTCAAGGTCATGACCAACAAGAACAGACTCCATGACTCTTCCACACTAAAGAAGATAGCAGTGCTATAGCAATGTATGCGGTGTGGGAACTGGATCTGAATTTCTTTCCTTTGCTACACAAGCAATACAGGGAGGAAAGAAAGAAAGAGAGAGAGAAAGAGAGAGAGAGAAAGAGAGAAAGAGAGAAAGAGAGAAAGAGAAAGAGAGAAAGAGAGAAAGAAAGAAAGAAAGAAAGAAAGAGAAAGAAAGAAAGAAAAAGAAAAGAAAGAAAGAAGAGAGAAAGAAAGAAAGATAGAAGAGAGAAAGAAAGAAAGAGAAAGAAAGAAAGAAAAAGAAAGAAGAAAGAAAGAGAGAAAGAAAGAAAGATAGGAGAGAAAGAAAGAAGAAAGAGAGAAAGAAAAAGAGAGAAAGAAAGAGAGAAAGAAAGAGAGAAAGAAGAAGAAGGAATGCATTTCATAGACTAGGAAAGAGTATTGTAACTGTTAATTTCCTAATAATTATATTCTTAGAATATGTGTATGTGCACACACGCATGCATGTATTTGCATGTGTGTAAATATATTTTTTTCTACTTATATTTAAGTTTAAATAAAGAAACATCACAACTGCAACTTACTTCCAAAGAGCACAGAAAACAGAACTTCTGCATTAGTACTGCAACTTTTTGTCTGCTATCACCTTAAACATAAAATGTCAAAAGTCCCCTCATAAATGTTCTATTTCAGTAGGAAAATTCCACTTTAAATTGAATTCTTTTCCTTTGGGGATTAAGCATTGCATACAATTTTTTCTCCTTCTGATTGTGATTTAAGGGAAATGCTGATGTGGATGCTACTGGAAAAAAATGAAAAAAAGAAGAAACTGAATTCCTTTTTCTGACACAGGAAAATTTATTTAGCATTGCAATCTGGCTCTCATCCTGCTTGTCCTTTTTGTGTTTCCACAGGGAAACTACTTCGTGGTATTTGGTACACACATCTGCCCTTAAGAACATAAGACATCAAACACTTCCAATAGATGAGCTTGAGCCCAGCAAACCAAAGAGGGGAGGGCCTTGGGGTCAGGATGGCTTCTCAAAGGACACAGCAAATGAGCACCCAGTGCAGGGCCACCAAGCAAACAGCTGCTGGCGCATCTGGAAGAGCACTCGTTGTTTAAGTCACAGGACGCTGTTGAATTCTCAAGCTCTGTAGCCTAGCAGCTCCACTAGTGTGAACTAGAAGGAATTTGCCAGAAAACCAAGAATGTAACCGCAGGCTGCGGGGTAAGGAGTATGGGGTGGGAGGTGCAGGAGCCAAGCAGCAAGCCAGCCCCCGCTAGAACTCAGGGCAAGCTTGGGGAAGCTGAAACTCATTTACCCACAACTAGCATCTTCTCAGTAGTATTCTCTGTGTCCCTGCAATGGGAAAAGATTATCCCAAATGCTCTGGGAAAGGAACACCACAGTGTCCCTCCCCTTGCAAGACCATTAGCCGTTTCTACCCCTGTACCCAGCCCTGTCTTCTGCCCAAGTTGCCAGCCCCTTTATCTGGGATGAGGATCTCATTGCACTTGGTCCAAAGCAGGTGAGCAGCAGATCCCCACCTGAGCAGTGTGATGCCAGTTCACCATCTCCAAATTCCAGGTACTGGCCAGCAGCACCAGCTCTAGAGAGTTTTGGAACTTGGTATCTACATCTTTGCAACTAGTAGGGAAGCCAAAACTCAAAACGTGGGAGCTGGAGGATTCTGTCCTCCAGCAGACCCAGATGTGATTCAGCCATCTTCTCTCTTAGCCCCATATCCCCAGCTGACCAAGGGTCCACACATACCGCATGTAAGAAGCACCTACAGCGCAGGTGGGCACTTTCATTAAGAGAATTATTTTCTAAGCCAACAGTTGCTTCTGTGAAAGTGCCAATTACAGCAAATCTTTGTGTTCACCAAAGCGGCTGTGTGTTCTGTGTAATTGGGTATCAGCAGCCATTTTAAACAACTCTCTGACTCACATTTTTCTTAGGTGTTCTAAAACACTCTGAGATTTAAAGGAAAGCATTTATTTAAGGTGTCTAGTTAGAATTTGAAGACTATAGAATAACATTAGAATTCATTAGCAATTGCCATATTTACATATACATTTGAGTGTGCATAAAGTATATAGATTGTATATACTTTGAAATAATACACAGAAATATATATACTTTGAAATAGTATATATTCACTTTGAAATATAACATGTATATATATATACACTTTGAAATAATTTTAGACACTCATACAAATTTTAAAAATAGAACAGAGTTCCTGTAGAAATGGCAAAGATAGAACAGAGTCCCCACATGCCCTGACTTATGCCTTACATAACCACAGTCCAATGATCAAAGCCAACACAGTGACATCGACTCAGCACCTGTGACTCAGTGCTAGCCTGACGGCAGCCACCTGCTCTCTACTGTCCTTGGTGTCAGTGGTGACGCTTCTGTGGATCCAGGTCCTCACGTGGGTTTATGTAACACCAGTAATCAAGAGATAGAAACTGTCCATCATTTTCAGGAGCCTGCCTCCTCTTCCTCTTCAGATCACATCCCTGCTCAGTCTCAACTCTGGACCATCCTTGAACTATTGTCTGCTCTTACGGTGATGACTTTTGGCAGTGTCACACAAAGGGGATCACACAGCACATAATCTTGTGAGACAGGCCTTCTACAGTTAGTGTAACACTCCTAGGAGACATCCAGGTATCACTCTTTCCCTCTTGCTGCATAATAATCCATGAGAAAGAAGTACCACAATGTGTCTATCCATTCCTCCACTGAAGACATTTGGCTGATTCTGTTTTCACATCATTCAAAGTAAATATTGTGGATAGATTTGTTCAGAAATTCACATGGATGTATGATTGTATTTCCTCAAACACGCACATACAGAAACCACTTAACTTTATAAGAAACAAACTGTTATTCAGAGTGGGTCCAGCAGGTTGCATTTCTATCTGCAGCTGTGAGTCTTGCAGAATTGAAGGGTCTCCCCCCTCATCCAAGAACCCACCAAGCTGCCCTCAGTGCAATGCTCTAACTCTTCCAAGGCACCCCCAGCCTATCGTGGGCTTCATCGTGGCTGGTTATGGCTATGAGATTGTAAGTCTCCTAATAAAATTCTCGTCAACGGGGATTTCATGACACTTCCTGTCTTTGAGTCTGCAGTAATTTTCAGAGCTGTTTACTCTGCATCCTCACCAGCACCCGGTGGTGTCAGGTTGTAGGATTGTTGATGTTGTGGTCTGTCTTCCTTTCTTTCTGATTCTGGTCGCTCTAATAGGTAAGTCGTAATATCTACTCGTGATTTTCTCTGTGCTTCCCCAATGGCTGACGATGTTGGACATGTTTTATGTGTACCCATTTGCCATCTATTTATGCTATTTAATTGTGCCTTTAAACATTTTTCCCAATTTAGACTGAACTGTCTGGTTACTTACATTTGAGTTCAGAGAAATTTATACATACTGTGCTAAGAGAGTTTAATTGACACAAGCGAGAATCACGTTGGAACAGTCTTGGTGAGGGGTTGTCTATATAAAGTTGGCATATCTGCAGGAGTCTGTCTTGATTCTATTTTCTATTAACTGAGGTGTGAAGACCCAGCCCGCTGTGGGTGGCACCATTCCCTAGGTAGGGGATCTGATCTGTGTAAGAATGAAGAAATCAAGCTGAGCCCAACCATGCATGCACTCAAGGCTTTCTGTTCCCAATTATGGATGTGACAAGATCATCTCCCTTAAGCTCGGGCCACTATAAATTCCCTGCTGCGAGGAACTGTAACCAGGAACTATGAGCTAAAATAAACCCTTTATTCCCTAAACTACTTTTGTGAGGGTTTTTTTTTTTATCACAACTAGAAAAGAAACCAAGAAAGTGTCACATAAAATCTTTGTTGGGTACGTGATGTTTTCTTTATTCTAGTATTCTTACCCACTCTGCAACTTGGTTTTTACATCAACTTGATAGTGGCTTTTGTGAAATTAGAATACATTAATCTGTATTGTACTTTTGGTACCATATCTGAAACTCTTTCATCTAATATTTAGATAACAGATAGTTTCTATGCTTTTTTTCCCCCAAAGTTTTATGATTACATACTTTACATGTAAGTGAGATGACATATATTTTCAGAATAGAATTCCTATATATTTGTTTACTAAATTACCTTATCTAAAAGAACAAATATGCCTACCTGTCTAATTCCTAATGTGAAAGACACCACTAACGTCAGTGTATGATAATTTTAAAATAGGCTAGGATAAGTTAGTTGACAAATGTCAAAAGAAAGCTACCTGTGCTTGTTCTGCCCCAACATCTATTCTGACGCGATAAGACCCACCAACAGTTAAAAGAATCCTAAAGCAAATCCTCCTGTGGCTGCTACTAAGATGTCACAATTGGCTTCATCGTGTGTCTGCCCATCTGCTCACTTTTCTACCCAGCCTTCTCTTCTTCTCATCTTTCTAGATGCACGGTACTGTGAGTCACGGCCATTTCCCCCACTCTGCAGCACACACATCCTTAACTGAGGTTCAGGATTTACTTGCCGGTTTTTAAAGTAGTTTAAAAATGATTTCAATAGAAAGCTGCGTCTTCTAGTTCTGATCCAGCTAATTTGGATCAGCATGACCTTAAGATACAAAACAAGCAGGGAGTGGCTTTAAAGTTTGATTTGCGCTTTCCTAGCTGTGAGACCCTTGGATCAGTCATCAACTTCCTTGGTCTGAGATGTCCTTGTGGTCAAGACACCATGATGCCTCAGGGCCGTAGAGATTTAATACCTGATTCTATATGTGAATTTAACATGCAGACAGATAGGGTAGAAAAGCGGTGGCTGGAATGTCTACTTTGTCATCTGTCATTCTATGGGACATGATTGTCTTCCTTTCACGTACAGCCTTATTCCTCTCTAGTGGAACACTCACAGTCAGGGCTGAAGGGTGGCAGTGGTCAGCTTGCAGAATTCCTGCACCCTGTATAGTGACCACTCTGGCTTTATTTTGTGCCTATGTTGCTGTTAATAGCTTGGTTGTAATAGGCAGGGAGGTGAGCACATCTCCCTGACAAAAGATGAGGCATTCCACAAATGGGTTAGGGTGATGCTGGCAGACAGAAGCTCTTCTGTGTCCCTCAAAGCTTCCTGGACTCCCACAGCTAGTTCTGGTGACCCCAGACAGCTCCGGTCTGTCAAGTGTTGCTGGTGATGACGGCTGACACCCCCCTGTAGGGAGCAATGTGAGCAGTGGGGACACAGCTACCTTCTATTCACATATTTATGCTGAAGTACAGCATCATCTTGAAGAGAATGGCAAGAAGTTCTGCTGCTATTTTTCTTCAGCCTTCACTAGCACACCAAACACTGTGACTACCCTTAGCCCGTGACCTCTGGAAGCACATCCTGAGTACTTACAGCAATATAGGAATTTCTTCTTACACTTTTCATTGCTGTGAGAAAATACATGAGGTTTTATACAGACAGGAGGTTTTGAAGGATGCAAGTTCAAACAGTAGTTCTGGTGAGGGCTCCTGTCTACACAACACCATGGAGGATGGGCTCATGGTGAGAAGACTTCCATGGTGAAGTGGGAATCCAGAGATGGGGGGGAGACGGTCTTGTCCTTTTATGATAACCCTCTCTTGAGAATCAAATCAGTAACCAAGAGAGCCATTTAACACCTCTCATGTTAGCACTTGAAGAATCAAGATCCTGAAGCCTAAACTGTGGGGGCCACACCCAATCCATGTCAATCCTACGATGAGACTTTGATCTATAGCTGTAGCACCCAAGGGGATTGTTGGGGCAACACGAGTCTCTTATTTGTTTGGTAGGTGTGGTGTGTGTGTTTTTTTGTGTGTGTTTTGTGTGTGTGTGTGTGTGTGTGTGTGTGTGCGCGCGCGCAAAAACTCTCCTGGAAGTCCCTAACATTTTTATCTCAGGTTCTTATGACCCCAACTTTGGTCTTTCACAGTGTGGCAGATCCTAAGTATGACAAAGAAATTATACTGTGAAGGACAATAGTCAGCCCCTAAAACAACAGCACCCTGTGATCTCCAAGCCTTAGGAGTCTAAGGGTCTTACAGTTCTCCCAGTCCATGCTAATGACAGATGGTCTGGATGTTACCAGCAAATAACTATAACCATCAGACGGCTCAGTATACTAACCAAGAAAGAGCCATGTTTAGTTCCTTTCAGGAGCCCATTTATGGCTTCCTGGTCATTTCCTGAAGCAAAATTAGAGCACTTGCCTCTAGCAGCTGCCATAAATATCACCTATCTAAAATGTACTAGTCACCACAATTCTCCAAGCTCAGAGAAACGCCATGCAAAAGGTTTGAACACCCTGTTACAGCCAGTATCTCAGTCCCAAGGCTTGGACTAAATCTTAGACACCGAACTTGGAGGTGCATACTATGCTCACAGAAGATTCCGACCTTCTAAGGCGCACCATGAATTTCTAAGACCTTGGGGCCAGATGCTTGCCTAGGGTTCTGGTAGATCCCTCCCTCCTACTCTCCTTCCCTCTTTATCTCCTTCACTTTCTCTCTTCCTTTGGTATATACTAGTCAATAATAGTCAACCGCCTCATCCTGGACTCTGTACCTCAGCCTTTCCGAAATAGCAATCTCTGTGCGATCCTCCGTGTTATGCTCCACAGAGTAAAGCTTGACAGGGAATGCCACACTCCAGGCAAGGCGTTAAGATCCCCAATAGCGCAACGATTCTGAATGAACTCCACCGACTGCTCCCTTGCTGCCTGTAATCTATTGGTTTCATGGCAGTGCTACCTCCCCACACAGGCCCCCGTGGCTCTCACCTATGCAACAGTGGGATTCCTAAGTACTTGTGGTGTAACACATGGCCCTGCTACAGCTACCCTGACTCTTTGCTTCCAAGTGCACTTCAGGTGCAGTGTGAAAACCCGCTGCAGACCCTGGGGATGTTTTCCAATTAACACCAGCGACCCACAACATGAACTTCGTGTCTTGAGCATGTGGTTTTTAAATTAGATGGTGGCCGCTTTTCCTCCCTTTGGTCTCACATTTCCCTGGTGACTGGTTCATGAGAAACAATGTTATTTTTCATTTTCTGTGAGAAAAGAGAGAAAGAGAAAAAAACCACCTTTCTTCGGAGATCTATAGGAAACTCCAGCTTCTAAACTATCCAGGCTCCCTGCTATTCCTTAGGCCTCCACTTGGGAGTGAAAACAGGTCTCATTAAAGAGATCCCAGAAAAGATCTGCTCAGCACACATTTCACAATGGGGGGGTATCTTTTTTCCATTCTTCTGTCCCCAAATGGTGTGTTTGTTTCTGAGAAAAGCACTAGCCATGCAGCCTGCAGCGCAAGACCCCTGAGCATGGAGGGTTTGGTCTTTATCTATAAGGACAGTTTCTGTCTCCAGCACCTAATGATTATAACAGGCAAAGCTACTAAAACAATGCAACACAACACAAAACAAACTCTTCTTACTATTTCAAAAGCCTAACTTTTAAAACTGCAGAGCACCAACCCTAGGTCTGTGTCATCCATCCCTGCCCAGCGTTCCCTTTGACGTGTCCTTCTGTGCTGCAGCCCAAGCTAAGCAGCGTCCGATGCATGCTTCTTTTATGTTGCCAAAAGATACTGTGATCTGAGCCATGAAAGGAGAAACAGAGACTATCCACTAAAGCTACACGTGTGCTCAGCTTTGATTTAATGACGGATTTCACGGCATGTTGTCAATAGTATGATTGGTATGGCCAGTCATATCAGAATCATACTATAAAATGTGTTTGTGTGAAGTTTTCTTAGTTTCTTCTCTAGTTGTGATGAAACACCACAACACGGGTACTATGGGAAAGGAAAAGTGTATTTCGGCTCACAGTTCCTGGTCACGGTTCATCAAAGCAGCAAATTCACAGGAGCTGGACCTGGAGGGAGCTGCTCTTGGCATCTTTTTTAGCAGACGTATACATGGGTAGCATGTGTGCTTGTACACATATTCAAAGGTGTGTGGGTCCAGGTAATTGGAGGCTGGAAGTTGACCCTGGGTATCATCCCTCATAGGTGGGGCAGGTTTTTTTTTCTCACTTATCCTGGAGTGTGCCCTTTTGGCTAGTCTGGCTGGCTATTTCACAAAAGGAATCACCTTCCTGCCTCCTGGGTGCTGGGATCATGGGTGGGCTGCCACACCCACTTGGCTTTTAAGTGGATTCTGGTCCTTACGTTTGCAGTGTTTTTATCCATTGAACATAACCCCCCATACGCACCTCTTTAGCCAACACGCTTCCAGTTTCAATGACTTCTTTGAATGCAAAGAATGATCTTTTATCTTAGTCTCACACTTACTGTCAGTATTTTGTCTTTCTGATCATTGAGGTGGGAAGACCCACCTATAATCTAGGCCATACCTTCTGCTGGCAGCCTATATAAGACATGGAAGAAAGAAGCTTTTACTCTTTGCCTTTCATCTCACTAGTGAGTCTATTCCTTCATTGCCATTAGAGGCTCCTTTTTTGGGATTCTGATATACACCGAACACCAAATGAGAAATTCAGCCTCATTGATGGAAAACCTACTAGATTCTTAGACCTTCCATTCATAGACAGTCATTGTTGGATTAGCTGGAGCACAACCTGTAATGAAGCCTCTCTCTCTCTCTCTCTCT
>LOJH01001425.1:29573-56919 GCA_001685095.1 Ellobius talpinus
CAATCAGTTTATGATTAATGTAGACCTCTATGTGATTTCTTTGGGACTTAACGACTACGGGAACCAGGCAGGACAGAAAACCCTCAGTCAACAATATAGAGCATGAAAGAAGGAACTGATGCAGAGGCCATGAAGAGGTGTTTCTTACTGGCTTGTTCCTCATGGTTTTCTTAGCCTACTTTCTTATAGAATCCAGGAACACAAGCCCAGGGCTAGCACTACTCATAACAGGCTGGTCCCTCCCCCATCAATCACTAATTAAGAAATTGCCTTACAGGCTTGCCTACAGCCTGATCTTATGGAGGCATTTTCTTAATTGAGGTTCCCTCCTCTCAGATGACTTCAGTTTGTGTCAAGTTGACAGAGAACCATCCAGCACATTTGCCACGGCCTTCCTGCCTGAAATCTTTGATCCTCTGCTACAGCCAAAGGCAGACATCAAAGCCTGCAGCCTACAGGCCTCAGTTCCTCCATGAAGCATTCCACTTGCTCTGTGCTGTTTTGTGGATTAGATACTAGACGGTTCCATGCTTTTTAAGTTAGAATCTAGCAGGCTGGCCCACAGGATGTTGCACAGCAGAGTAGCCAAGGGACATGAAAGGTAGGGATGGGCTTGGACCCTGCTCCCTGTCCCTGAAAGCTCCGGCTTGTCAACCTGCCCTTCTGTTCTATGGCTTAGTGTGTAACTTTCCTGAAATCAGTCTTCCTTAGATGGTTAAGGTTCTGGGTGTAGGACCCTGCTTCCTGAGCTCCATATTCACCATGCCCCAAAGTCCTTAGTATTTCTATTCAGTTTGATTCAGGGTCAGCTGTTTCTGTGCTTACCATATCTCTGAGGGCTGAGATTCTCTCATAATATCCCCTCAAGCCTCTATATATCTGTTCCCCAGATACAGGATAGAGGTTCCACTCCTTCTGTAATGATCTCTGACAGCCTCACATTCAAACCACAATGTCAGTTCCACATCTTCTTAGGGGACTGTTTTCAGAGCCAACAAGATACTCCTTCATCAGAATTTCTGTGTCAAATTCACACGTACTTGTGGTGCTTGCTTCCCTGATTCATACAGGATAGGCAGATTTAGACACTTACCCTTGGTCAAACCCTGAGACTTTGGAAAATAGCAGACACTAGCAACATGCATTAGCCCAGAAGCCAAAGCACCAAACATCTAGCTTCCCTCAGGCTCTGGCTAGCCTCATGCCCTTCTCTTCCTGTTAGTGTCCTAAGATGGTATAATGGTCTCTGCTTATGGAGGTGGCTATCCATAGGCCTGTCGGCCCTCACGGGCTCCATTCCTGTCCACTGTACTCAAGTCCCAGTAGAACACCCTCTGTTCACTACTCTACCTACATGGTAGTGGCCTCTCAATGACATGGCTGGCAATCGCTGTGTCCTATCTCAGAGTCCTGCTTGCATGTCTTTGTGTGTGTAATTCAAATGCCCTCACTTGCCTTAACTACTAAAGAAGTAAGGCGTAGTTCAATGGACCAATACTTTCCCAGGAGTTGAGAGGTCCCAGGTTTAATTACCTTTTCTCCCCTTTTAAATTTCTATCGTTTCTTCTGGAGAGTTAGCAATGAGATAGCAATGATAGCAATGATCTACTAGAAAAAACTTCAGATGTCAAACTAAGGGACCAACTATGACAGCAAACCACTTCTCCACCTGTTCCCACACCATGTGTCTCTAACTTATGTGTCCCCCCCTCTCTCGCATAGGTTTTTCAGTGGCAGTATCCTCAGCTATCCTGCCATCCAGTGCTGGTGTCTGTTGCCCCACCTACAGGGCTATTATCAAGGGTCACCTTTGGCCAGAATCACTGTCACAGTCCCCAGTCTTTTTTCATTCCTTCCATCTTTTGCAAATGCTCAGGAATAAAGTGATAGGAAGAACACCTTCTGTGCTTTTGCTAACAAAACCCAAATGGCTTTTGCTGAGCACTCCCAAGTATCTCACAGAGCCCATGGCCCCAATCCCAGAAGGAATTCAACAAGCACATCCTCTGACCTCCAGCTCCTGTAACTCCTCTTCCTCCTCCACATCATAGGACAGGGTGTGGATTTTGATGTCATCAGCTGAGAGGTCAATGAATTTCCCATCGGGGTACTCCAGGCTGTCTTTGGTGGGTGACCGGTCCTCAATGAAGGTGGTCTCACAGCAGTCAGTGGCCACGCCATCCCCCCAGGAGCGGAGCACACCATCTGAGTAGAGGATGATGTTGGGACGATAGTGGGACTCCACAGACTGCTGCAGTGTGTTTGGGTCCAGCAGCTGCTGCACTGGCTCACTTCTGCCTCCTTCCAGGCTGCCTGGTGCTGTGTTGGCCACCAGCCTGTGGCTCTGGTACTGAGGTGCTGGGTAAACAGACACCAGGCCATCCCTGCTCTCAGCCATGAAGTTTCTGGTGTTAATTAAGCCATTCCTTTTGCCAGCATCACTGATCTTACTGTGTACCAGAACATTCTTCTGCTCAACGATGCCATCCATGGTAGACTCCCTTCCTGCTGGGCGTCAGGCTAGCAGGCTGTGCTCACTGGTCACACGGGCCCCATAGGACCCATTTCCCTAGAGGAGCAGGAAACAGAGAAAGTAAAAATTAT
Organism: Ellobius talpinus; assembly: GCA_001685095.1. NCBI lineage: Eukaryota > Metazoa > Chordata > Mammalia > Rodentia > Cricetidae > Ellobius > Ellobius talpinus. The sequence continues at coordinate 32,178 of LOJH01001425.1, forward strand.
GCAAAGCTCATCACACAGACCCACATTGCGTCAGAGTTTACTAGGCGTCTGCCATGCATAGTAGTTACAGAGTCAGACAAATACAGTCCATCCTGTTCTGTGAATTTTAAAAAGGCCCCATTAATGTGCCATCCAAATTAAGCCAGAAATTGATTACCTGCTTCTCTATGAAGTCTTGGCTTCCAAATGGGGGAAGCTGCAGGAACTGGATCTGCTGCAGCCCCACAGAAGCCTCTGCCTGCCAAAAGACATCCTGAAACTCTAAGAAACTCAATCACATTAGCATCCCAATGGTCTACAGAGAAATAGAATTGTGCGTCTGTAGTGGGAATTGACTATAATGAGTACACAACCATTCATTCAAGAAGGAAACATACCAAGGGAAGACAGTTTAAAACCATACCCTGCACAGACAAAGACAATAATGACAGGAAGACGATGCCACTAGACTGTATGTGGGCACAGTTCCACACCAAGGCATACATCATGCATTCTTGTGTACCTAGTAGGATGAACACCGACTGCACTTACAAATAAACACCAACTCCAAACTGGTCCCCCTTAGATAATTTTATCACCTAGGCTTGCACAATGCACAAAGAAAGAAAAAGAGGAAGGAGGGAGAGGAAGGAAGTACAAAGCAGACCAGAGCTTAAAGTTCTAGGGAATGTAATGAGTGCATTTCCTCAGATTGTGTGTTAATAGCCATTTTCTGTATAATAACATCTCGTGTGGGCTGAGGAGATGGCACAATTAGCAAAGTGATTGCCGTGTAAGCATGAGGCCCTAGTTTCATCCCAAGAACCCACATAAAAGAAAACATGAAGTGTGGTGGTCTCTGCCGCGGGAGCAGAGACAGGAGGATACCTGGAGCTCGCTGACCAGCCAGTCTCCCTGAATCAGCAAGCTTCGGGTTCAGTGAGAGGCCCTGTCTCAAAAATCTAAGGTAGAGAAATGACTGAAGAAGACATGTGATGGCAAGCTCTGACCTTCACACACATCCAAACACATACGGAGACGTACACACGAACATGGATCCACACACACAAGCTTCATCTCAGGCTCCTCTGGCCCTAACATTTTCTATAACATTTAAGTATTTTCTAATTATAGACTTTGTATTATATGCGGTGGTAAATAGAGTCATCTAAAACTGCACTCTGATGAAAGGAGGAGCGGTGGAGAGGACCTTTGTGGCTAATTGAAAATTCTGAGATCAGATTCAAATAGCAAGGTCAAACTACAGCATAAGCACTGAGAGATAATAAGAATTATTAATGTAAAACCATGGACAGTTTAGAGAGGGCTCACAATGCACCATCACCTCTGCTTATGCAGATTTGACATGTCTGTCTCTGGAGATGTTATTACTATTTGAGAACTAAAATCTTGAATTAAACTACTTGAAGAGCGATTCTGTAGGGTTGACTCTAACACAGCAAGGGTAACATGTTTGAGGACCACCTCTATGCTTCATGTCTTCCAGGCAACCACAGTGTGCTTCTGGGATGTTTCTGGTCCAGTCTTTCTCTTTCTACAGAGTAGGCTCTGGCCTGTGCTCCTGAGTCCCTTGCATCACTGTGGTCTGGTGGGTGTGCTAGCAAGTCCAGTTAAACCCTGAAGACCCAGCTTCTCAGCCTAAATTCCATCTACACAGAACCTTGTAAATAGCTTTCTAGCAGACACTAATTACATTTGTTCAAATTCAGCCTTTCAGCCTTTTCCATTGAGTTGTATGCTCTTAGACAGCCAGAAGTAATATTTCCATTGGATGGTGAGCACCAAGCGCCTTTTCTTGACTTTTACCCTTATGATTCCTGTTGCATTCTTCTGTGCTGAGGTCAGCATCTTTCTTCTACCCAGACAGGAAGTTATGATCAAGCAATCAGCTGCATGTTTTCCCTTTCTAGCACAAGATATGGAGCCAGCATCCAGGGGCTGTGTGTTGAAGTAAACCGTCTTCAGAATTGTGCAATTAGAATAAGCCCTAATTGGAGTTGGCCGTGCACTGGAGGGGGGTTCAATAGGAAGGTGTGTTGTGGCAGAAATGGCTTCATTTCTTTCATTGTCCCTGAAGCTTGTTGTTCAAAGTGTTGCTGATACACAGAAGATTCAGTGAAACCTGAGAGTTGGTTAGATCTTAGTAAAAGAGCTGTGGTAGAGCTCAGAGAGACAGAACACAGTGCACATGGGGTCCTGGGACCATCCCCTGTTCCACACATGCATACAGGACACATGCGGAGCAGAAACTGCAGCAGATACATACCGTTTGAATCACAATCTACATTCTTAATATGATTTCTGCATCTCAGTCTGCACATGAAGGCTTAAGGTTGGGTGAGGTAGGTGGAAAGTATAGGCCGGGGGGGCTTATACTAGTCTAAAGCAATGTTAAGTAACAAGTTTCTTGATTCCATAGTTGATTAGTTACTCTTTTTGCTGCTTTATTTTTAGATTATAAAATAATTACAATATTTTCTCCTTATATTTTCTCCCTCCAAACCCTCCCATATACCCCTCTCCACTCTCCTTCAAATTCATGGCTTCTTTTTTATTAGTTATTATGGCATGAATAATATGAATATATTATATCTATATAAATATATTTATAGAAATAATTTTATGTGCATTTTATTACATAAATAATATTTATATAAAATTATATAATATACTATATAATCTAAATATAACCTGCTAAATATAATGCGTCATGTACAGACACTTTCAGGGATGACTGTTTGGCATTAGACAACCAATTGGTGTGCTCATCCCTAAGGAAAACCACCTCTCCCGCTCCCAGAACAAGATATGGAAGAGTGAGACTAGCTAGAAAGAAGAAGGGGTCCAATAAATCAGAGAAGGAGGGAGAAAGGGAGGGAGGGAAGCAAGAGAGAGTCATGGAGCTGAATCTGAATAAAACACATGGCATATAAGTATGAAATTATCAAATATGCATTGAACACATGTATGGTTTTTTTAAAAAAGAAGAGAAATGTGAAATATGAATTCAGATCCCACAAATTTTCGAGAGACTTATTATTTAATTGTGTATATGTGCATAGGCATCTGAATGAGAATTCAGGTGTTCACTGAAGGCCAGAAGAGGAAGCCGTATCACCTCGTGCTGGAGTTGCAGGAAGATATAAGCTGGATGACTCCGGTATTGAGAGCTGAACCTGGATCTTCTGTAAGAACAGTAAAAACCTCTAAGGCATCTCTCTAGCCCCATGATGTAGTCTACTAATAGATATTATTAATAGCTAAATGCCTGTGACTGCTTTTAAAATGATCTAGGTAGAAGGAGTGAGCACTGACAACGACATAACACTGGTGATGAATTGAGAATTCATGAAATTGGTCGATGAAATATGTGGTCTGCTATATAATTCTCTCTAGTTCCATGCATATCTGCAATTTTCTCTAATAAAGAAGATCATTTGCCACTCAGTGTAGCTGTGTGTGTAAGGGACACTGCAGACAGAGGGAGAAGCGTCTAGCCAAGGCCGAGAGGTAGGGGAAGTGCTGGTGGTGGTAGGAGAGCAGATAGAGAGGACCAAGGATCATGGAGAAAGAAGGGTGGGGTCTTCTAGGAGGCTTTTCCTTGTTTGCTTTTCAGTGCTGGGTATCTAAGCCTGGATCCGGTACATCTTAGAGAATGTATCACTAAACTGCATCTCTATCCCTACCTGGAGGGTCTTGAGTCCCTGTGTAAGGAGACAATCAACGAATTGCAACGGCTGTTGAGTGGGATGCACTCATCACACAGGCCATTTAAGCCTACGGGTCTGTGAACAGTGTGGGGAATGAGTGCCAGGAAAGTATACAAACCCAGATCTGGTACTCCACAATAATCCCGACTCTACTGCTCATCTGACTTCGGGGCAGCGAATAGAATATTCAGAAGCACAAAATATCCTACAAGACCCTTTGAGGTTGCATGACCCAAGAGCCACAGCAATGCTGCTGTGTGCTTTGTGTCCCACCTATGTGAAAAGAAGTCATGACGAGGAAAGCCAAAGAGTCTCCTCCAGTGTGGTTAATGTCAAGAAGAGCAGCTGCTCAGTTGCCCTTACTCCCTAGGGGACAAAACTACCTGTCAGCAAGACTCAGTTTAGCTTCTCCAGTCCTCCATCATGGGCAGGCTTCTGGTGTGGGAGGCAGGCATGGGGCACGTTCAGAGTCACGACCTCAGTTCACAAAAGACAAACTCAAAGCATAGCTGGTCCAACTCCAGTTTCTACTAAGATTAATAAGGCAACTGTTAACCTGAGACTACTTCTGAAGAACCATTGAAAACCTGTTATGAATTTCCTCCTCTAGAAAACCACCAAAATAAAAGGTAACAAAGGGCAACAGAACACACTGACAGTTCTCGCCCCCTGTACACTCCCCCCTTTGTGGCTGATTTGGTGATTGATTCTCAATGCTTCCATTGCTCTTAGTCTAGACTTAGCTCTCCACATAGAGCTTCTTCTGTCTCCAATTTCAAAAAGCCATTCCCCATGCTTCATCCCTTGGATGCCATTCAGGGACCAAGTCCTATTCTTGGTACTGGTGATGCCACTGAGACTCAGCTCATTCTGCCCTGCTGGTCAAATGTTTAATTTACAAATCAGAAATATGGTCCTGGGATGGTTATGTTACTGTACAGTAAGGGGCAGATCTCTCTCTCTCTCTTTTCATCCCTCCTTTCCTCTTTCCCTCCCTCCCTCCATCTTTCTGTCTGTCCTTTCATCTCTGTCTCCCCCTACCCTCGTGTGTGTGTGTGTGTGTGTGTGTGTGTTGGGAAAGTTACTTTTAATTCATCAAAACATAATTAACAGAGGAGATAGTTTATAAAATATTTCTAAGTTTATTCATGTTGGCACATTTGAAAGACACATGCACAATGATATTTGGGGTCATGGGCAATCAAGCTAACCATCTTTATCCTGAGGGCTATTGGTGTAAGGTTCTGCCGGTATAGGGTCTTCTGGGAGACTCTTGAATGCTGATCACATTTCAAGGCCCCAAATTAAACTTTATATCCCTCCAGCTCTGTCTCATGGACTAAGATTCAGAATGCCCACTGCTCACTCTCTCTGGAGCAGGTATCTGTTTTAAACAGATTTTTTTGAATGTGAGAGATCCTCTTGAGGAATCTATCATCCTGTCTTCATCTGCCATCCAGTAATTCCCATGCCACTTCTTTCTGCCCAGTAATTCCCATGTGATCCATTTCAGACATCACTTGCTCTCAAGGGAGAGCCAAGCATCAGGGGTCTCACAGTGTCCCACTCAGGCTCTCACAATGTGCCTACCATGTTCCTAGAACCAGCTCCCTAGCGGACCCACTCTGTCAGCCACCTTTCCACTTCCACTCTCCAGCCCTACATTCTTCGCCTTGCTCCATAAGTGCCTAGAGATTAATAAACAGTTTTCAGTTAATGACAGCCAACAATGGGTCTTACAGGAAGTGTGCCAAGAGCTTTATTGATGAAAACAGAGCATTACTCTTATTCAGTGGAGAAAAACCTCTTGTTCAATAAGTGGTCCACAGAGCTGTGCAATAGATCACCTATCTCAGACCAGACTGTGAAATCTGGTAGCCTTTCTTGATTCATAAATAAAACTTTCATCTACAAAGAAGCTATTTAACCAGAGGTTCTGCAGTTCTTAGCAGGAAGTGTATCACCACACTATCTCCTAGAACGAGCAATTTCCTAGAACTTGCCTCTGGCAACAAAAGCTGACATTTGATTTCCTTCAACAAGGTGTTGGCACAGATGACAACAGAGAACATCAAGCCACTATGGATTTTATTAGGAAAGGAGGTGTTCTATTCATCTTAGTGTGATTTGTGTTGCTATAGTAAAACACTTGAGGTTGGATTAGCTTGTAAAAAGAGGTTTGTGTGGCTCATGACTCTGGTGTCTGAAGGGTCCAAATATCAAGGTGAAAGCAAAAAGGCAAGGAAAGGGCAAGCACACAGGGTGACCGGACTTTACAGTATGCTTTTGAGAGAACTCATCCAATCTTGATCCATTCCCAAGAGACAGCATTGATCTGTTCATAAGGGCAGAATCTCCGTGACCTAATAACCTTCCTCTAGGCCTGGCCTATTAGCGGCACCTCAGTATCTCTATGAAAGGATCTTTGCATGGACTTCCATGAATGAACCTTTGGGGAATAAACCACATTCGAGTGCAGCACCGTCAAATCTCTAGCTTATTTAAGGTTGGTGATATCTGAAGACTACAGACGTTCTGATCTTTGAAGCTTCCTAAAACGGAACTGAGGCCACCAACCTGCAAAAAGGAAGACTCATCTCCTAGTGCAAATGAAAGCCAGTCTTTGAGGACAATGGGCTTCAAAGGGACCCAGTCAGCTCCTCAGAGCACAGATGGATCAATTAGCAATGCAAATCCACCAGTGGAAGGGTCAAAATGAGGAATCCAGATTATCCCTCAGATGCAGGTTCAGGAAGGAAGTGAGCCAAACCATCAGCATGTAGCAAGGACAGAGCAGGCACAACTGTGCATCCACTGGACAAGCAATCAATGGCACCAACTGAGGGAACATGCTGGACGAGGGGTCATGGACACCCTGGCTGGGATGCTATTCACAGCATAGGAGAAAGACCAGTTTGACCAAGTGCTGGGGTGTGAGGACAGCCAGGGACAAGGTGAACCTTGCCTGGTAGGAGGAAGCAGATGGGTAGTAACCTAGTTTGTGGATAAAGATTTTGCATTTAAGGAAAGGCCTGATTTGGTCACAAAGAGCAGGACATGATCCATGCCATCTGCTTAGGGTCCTGAGGCAGGGAGCAGACAGGAGAAAGGCTAGGATAGCTGGACCAAACATAGGCTAGGGAATGGAAAAGGGGAGGTGAGGGCAGGAGCACCATCCTATTATCTCTGGGACTTAGACCCAGACTTAGATCTTCCTCAGTGTGTAATGTGGGAGGGAAGGAGGGGAGGGTGAAGACTCTGGCTTCTTTTTCTTTTTCTGATGTGGTTTGTCTTTTATTTCAACGTCCCAGAATCAACTGTGAGAAAGCATTTCACATCTCATGGTCTAGTGACTCCTGTCTTCTTAAGCTCAGCTGATCTGAAGCCATAAAGTCTAGGACAGGGTGCTTCCAACTCTGAAGAGGACAGCTGAGTAATGAATGAACTGCGTCTTCAGATAATGCCATGGGTGCCCCTAGGACTGTCATTTAATATCTATTCTTCTGCATCTTGCTTGTTCTGGATTTTAAAAGTGATACATATTTATGTATTAAAAAATGGTAATTTTCTAAATACAGAAATTACAAATAGCATGTCATAAATAACATTTGCTAAGACCTGCTACATATATTGTGATATATATTTCTTCCACCTACACGCATGGACAATAGAAGACAAAGAACAAAAAGGACAGATAATTAATTGTCTGTGAATTTGTAAAATGTTGCAAATTTCAAACTAGAAGATTGCTTTTATTTTGAAGTGCTATTTTTAAACAATGTAAATTCTTATGTGTTTAGCTTTATTTCAGGCCTCATCCATAATATCAATAAATGTGTTTTCTAGTACCAACCTTAATTATTTATCTTCAGAATATACTTTTATTTTTAAAAACAAATATAATTTTATTTATTTTAATCTCTATTTTTATTATTTAAATACATTTTAAATATCTTATTTATGACTGTTTCTATATGTATATGCACATATGTGCCAGAGACCGTCAGATCCCCTAGTGCTAGAGTTACAGGTGGTTGTGAGCCCCACCATGTGGGTGTTGGGAAGTGAGCTTGGGTCCTCTGTGAGGCCAAAAAGCACTCTTAATTGCTGAGCCAACTCTCCATGCCCTTTTACTATCATTTAAAAAGACTTCTTTTTTATAATTATATTTTTGGAATAATTCCAAAATAAAAAATTGAGTACATAATCAATGTGAAAAACATATGCTTTCCATATTTGAAAAATCTTATGATCCAGAAATTTAAATACCAGATTCTTTAAAAATAATTCATTTGCATTCTTGGTTATAATAATTGCTATAGTTGAAACTTTAAATAAATTGTGACAAATGAAAAAACATTTTTGACTGATTATTCAATCATGATATTCATTTAAAAATCTCATCTCTCATTTAAGCAAAACTAAAAATAGTTAAAATTTGACTATAAGTTTATGTCTTCTTTCATGTCAATCAGTTTTCCTTGCAAACAAATCAAACTGCGTCAAATAATTTTTAAAATTCCTTTCGAACACACTGAGAATGTTGCTTGTGTTCAGCATGCACAGATTTGGAAATCTCACAGTTGGCTTTCCTTTCAGTTCTGCATCTACTCACTCAACCAACCACAGACAAAAAGTACATGGATAATATTTCATCTGTACTAATATTTTTCCTGTCATTATTCCTCAAATAATGCAGCACTTAACCTAATATCCATGCTGTACTAGATATTCTGAGTCACATGTATATGAGAGGATGTGTGTAAGTCACATGTGTTTTTTTATGGCTTTATTTTTTGTTTTCATTGAGCTATATATTTTTCTCTGTCCCCCTTCCCTTCCTCCTCCCTCCCCCTCTGCCCTCTCCCACGCTTCCCAAGTTCCCAGTTTATTCAGGAGATCTTGTCTTTTTCTACTTCCCATGTAGATAAGAAAGACTCTGGTCTGATTAGACCCTTTGACAGGAAACAGTGAGGACATAATGAAAGTTCACAGGTACCAGATGAGCTGACCTAATGGGAGCCTCTCCCTACCCAGGCCTCCACTGCTTAGGAGCTGACGGCACCAGCCAGGACAGGCCAGCAGGGTTTCAGGGTGCCCTCTGCAGTTTTATCTAGCCAAAGGATAAATGGCTCAGCACCAGTATCCTAAGGGTTTGGTGATGCTGAGGCCAGAGTCCGGTCCTCTCCTACTGAGCCTCAGCTCTTCAGAGATGAGCTTAACTATATGTCTCTCAGTTTCTCTTTTCCTTGATTCTCCAGACCCTTCTAAGTTTAAATATCTTTTGCCTCTGCTGGAACCCACGTTAAAATTTGTCACCAATGTGAAACATTATGGGGTGGAACAGGTATAAAGGGACTTCAGGGAGGGAATTAAGAATAGAATGTCGTCAGACTGAACCTTTGTGATCGAGCCTTGCTGACTTTGTAGGGAAAGGGACATTCCAGGGGACACACACACACACACACACACACACACACACACACACACACACCTCTGTCTTTTTCTCTTTCAGAACCATTCATACACACGTGTCTGCACGGTACCCTCACATGGCCACACACATTCACGTCAACACCCTCAAACACACACATCTCTTGCTTAAACTCAATCCTGCTCACATACCCTCAATTCACACACATTCACATATGTTCATTCACTCAACCCACAGAGCTCTCACACGTGCCCTTCCACGTTCTCACATACACATACTGTGTCCTTACAATCTCACACACATTCGTGCATGCACATAACACATGCATCCTAACACTCACATATTCACTCACACAGTTATAGATAGACACACAACACACACTCACTTAGGCATACTCTCACAGTGACGCACCCTCTCATACAGAAACATCATACACATATACTCTAACACACTTGTGCACTCACACACAAATCCACACTCTCACACTGATTCACATTTGCACACACTGTACCTTGCCATGTGATGGGTCCTATATGTCACTATAAGACTCTGACAAAGGGAGGGGAACAGAGAAAAAAGTAGAGCTCAATAAAAATCAATAATAATAATAATAATAATAATAATAATAATAATAAAGGAATCTACCAAAAAGATGTGTCTTCTCTATCTTGGGCCAAAAATGTATGCAGAAATTAACCTTTTAAAAAATTATTTTTAATTTTATTTTATCTCTTTTCTTATAAATACTGTGGAGTTTTGCGACAGAATCTAGAGCTGCAGTGGCTGCGTAGCCTGAACTGGCCATCCCCTATGACTGATTTGGTGACTACCTGGGTTGTCAGAGGAGAGAGCCTTCATCCAGCAACTGATGGAGGCAGATTCAGAGACCCACTCCCCAATGTTGGGCCCTACTCTGGGGGTCCTGCTGAGAAGATGGAGAAGGGGTTGTAGAGAACAGGGGGGTCAGGACCATTGCAGGAAAACCCACAGAAATCACTAGCCTGGCTCATGGGAGGTCACATAATGTGAACCAACAAGCAGGAAGCCTGCATGGGACTGACCTAGGACCTCTGCATATATGTGACAATTGTATAGCTTGGTCTGTATATGTGGGACTCCTGCCAATGGGAGCAGGGGCTGTCCCCAGTTCTTTGACTTGCTCTTGGGAACCTGTTCTTCATGCTGGATTGCCTTACCCAGCCTGAACATCAACATGGCAGCTTGATGTATAATGTTATGTTGAAGCCCATGGAGGCCTGCCCCTTTCTAAGCGATTACAAAGGGGGTGTGAATGGGAGGGTGGAGGTGAGGAGAGGGGAGGGAATGGGAGGAAAGGCTGCGGTCAGGATGTAAAATAAATAAATTAATAAAAAAAGATAGAAAACTAGAATTGCATACAGAGCTTGCTTCTTGGAGAACAAGCCCCAGCCACTAGACTGCTATCCTATAAGCCTGGATGGTGTAACTGTAAGTTCTGTATGGCCAATATGTGCATAGATATTGCCAAACAACTAGAACCCTATGGTCAGGGCTTGGATAAATGGCCATTTGACATATTCAAGCAGAAGCTTCCTCACAGAAGTTTAAACAGAAACAAGAACACTGGCCTGCAGAGGGAAGAACGTGTTGGCATCTTACCACAAAAATCAGAACCAGGTCTGCAAGATGGTTAATTTTCTCTGCAAATTCATAAACTGTTGATTACAGAGAAAGGGTGTATGGGGGTCACACAGTCTTTGTGCCCTCAGTCCCCGAGGGAATAGTTCCTCATCACTAATTGATAAATTGGTATTCTGGTTCCACAAAGCAGTCTCAGAAGGTGGAATAATTAAGCCTGCTCTGAAAGATGCACTCTCTCACAAAGGCTTGGGCAACAGTTTCCTCCTGGCCTTCAGGCACAAGAGCAAACACAGCTCACTGAACGCTAAAATAATGAATGTGCCTGGGCACCTGTGGGCGCAGACTCACGGCAGCCCTGGTGGTGTCTTTCAGATTCTACAAGGGCCTAAACAGTACAGTTGCTGATCTAAATGCTGAAAGAAAGGATACCCTGGCCAGTAAGAGGGACAGTGGGACTGGAACCAACCCAGGTCCATGTGATGCTAAGGTGTGGTCTCACTGTTCTGAAGACCCAAGCAGCAGCTGAACAGCCTGAAACTGCTCAGGCCAGGTTAGCCCCCTCACTGTCTCTCAGACTGAAACGTTTTGGGACTGAGTGGTCCCCAACTCTGCTGGAATAATGAATGCTTCCAGACACCTGTGGGACATTTTAATTGGCTCCCTGATTTGATTGTAGTTTGTTCCCAGAGTTGTGTACAGGCAGTCTGATCCTTTGAGCACTGAGGGAGGAGGGGAGCATTTGAGGAGGCCTATGCAGTCTTTAGGTCAAGTCAGAGTGCCCTGGGAGATAGGAAGGGACTGCTAAGGGAGGGAACCCTGGGGAAGAGAGGATGAAGTAAAGAAAGGAGGAAGAAAGGGGACAGAGGAAGAGAGGGGGGACATAAAAGCTTGAGCCAGGCCAATCAACTTTCTGACTTCCTATTTTTAATGGCACCCAACCCTCATCCCTTCAATTCCTCTCTCACTATTGCACTCTGCTACGAGGTGACAGAGCTCAAAGTGGCTCTTGAGAGAATCTGTGACAAGCTGTTTGGCCTCCAAAGCTGAGTTAAATGAAACCTCTTTTCACAGACTGCCTCAGGGCTTTCGTTACAGGCACAGAATAATAAACTAACATGACTAACCATTTCATTCACTTGTCTGTAGTGCTAGGGGTTGTGGGCCATTCTACACTCCCGAGTTACAGCCCTATTCTCATTTTTTAAACCTTCAGCTCTACTGAAACAGAATTCATGAGTCTTAAAACTTAGTTAACTTTTCAAGCACTGCACTGAGTCTAGGCACAGACTATTAAGAGCTAGGCAACTTTCTCCACTAAGTCTACAGAATTCCCAACACACCACACCCAAAAGGCTTTGCCACTCCCTTTCCCAGGTCCCTGGCCATAACTACTCTTTTTTTTTTCTCTCTCTGGATTTGTTTGTAATGGACATTTCACACTCACAGACTCATGTAAACCTTTGGTGCTTAGCTTCTTCCCTTTAGTATGTTGCTTTCAATGTGGATCATTCTACAGCCGTATATTCCTTTTAAACCTGAATAGTATTCCATTGTATGCACACGTTGTGTTCGGGTGCAGCTTTCGTTTGGGGGGTGGATACGCTAATTATTGTCACTAAATCTTGCAATAACACTGAGTTAGTTACAATCTCAGTCTTCTGGTGAGTGACTGATAAAATAATTCTTTCCTTTGGTAGGCATAAAGTTAGAATAAAATTATCTTTAAAAGGAAACAATATTGCAATACTCTCAGTAGACACCTTTGTGATGAAGGAATGGCATGGAACACAGGGGACAGACCTCATATTCAGCTGGGAAGGGGCGTGTCTCAGAAACTTCGGCAGGACTAGGCCATCCCTACCTGGCACGGTCTCAATGGGAAGCAGAAAACCCAGACACACAAGCGCCAGGTGACTTCACTCTAAGGAGCTAGATTCTTGCAGATAAGGCAGCCATTATTGAAGGCTCTTCTCCACCTTCCACACCAAAGAGCATCATTTCCTCACACACACCCAGCTTGTAGCTCTCCTGCAGGTGTCCGGGAAGCAGTCTGCATCATGGATAACACAGAATTACATAGGACCCCTCTGTGTAGAAATCAGGATCATATGTTACAAGTTTAGTTTTCTTGCATATGGGTCTAATGCTCAATAAAAGGTTTTGCTCTGGAGAAGCAACAAAAAGAAATAAACATTCAGGAAATCAGTGCCACAAGAATAATTGTTTTCAAACAAAGGTATGAATAACAAAGTAAATACAGTCACTTTTCCTTTGTTTCTGAAGATACCAATAATTCTAGGTTTAGAAATATCTGTATTTCCCCCTTTCTCTGCTTTTTCTTGGTTGGCCTAGTTTGTCTCCTCCGTTTCTCGGTTGATAGGCCTGCACCGGTGGTTCTGATGGGTTTTTCATGTGCGGGATACAGCGAAAGTTAGAAAGCCTATGTTTGGATCTCTGCTGCTGACAGGAACTTTAGAACAAAGACTTTGGTGGACAATAGTCATATTTAGTACAAAACTCAACCTACAGAGCAGCTTCCCCAGCAGAAGCTGAAGGTTAAAACAACCCGGGAAACCGAGGGAGAAAACTTAAGTAATTGCAGTTATCTGAGTCAGGGCTCTGGGTGTGTGATGGGCGGGGATAGCTCCCTACCCTTTTAATCCCTTCTCATCCTGCTCAATTAAGCAAAGCACTAAAAGGGCACCAGGTGCCAGTTGCTCCTGAGCCCCAGCACTGCTAGAAGTCTTGTACACAAATAGCCAGCTCCCCTACAACTAAGCAGACAATACCCATGCTAAAAAAATGCAAATCTTTATTCAACAATCCTTGCCCAGCTTTAATATGAGGAGAGGTGCATAGTTTTTGTTACATCTTGAAATGCCATGTTTGGTTGATATCCATGGGAGGCCTGAAGTTTTCTGAATAGACAGAGGAGAAGTGGGTTGGGGGGACAGAGGGGAAGCAGGATAAGGGGTGGGGAGGAGAGAAGAGAGGGGAAACTTTGGTCAGGCTGTAAAATAATAATAATGATAATAATATTAATAATGATAATAACTCATTAATTAAAAAGAAAATTAAAAACAGAAAATTCACCTTTAGTACAAACACATTGAAAAGCCTGGGATTTGGCAGTGGTGACTGTTGATGAAGTATTCAAAGTCATGCCAGCTATTATTATTATTAGTGTTATGATTATTAAAAATTGCCTCTAGTACAAACACATGGAAAAGCCTGTGAATCAGCAGGGGCAACAGTTAATGAAGCAGCAGGGCCAACATCTGAACAGCATCTTGCCCTGCAATGGCATAGACAAGGTGGCCTGGTACTTCCTGCTCACAGGTCAACCCAAGCTTCTGCTGGATAGTGAAGGCTCCATATAGTACCATCGGGGCTGTCTCTATGCATTCTTAACCTGATTTATTAATGGTCAGAGAAATCTAGCAGTTATAATGGAATTCAGAAATAAGGACACATGGCATATTTGAGCTCTTGCTGCCTTTAAAAGTCATGCTAAGCCCCCATAGCTTTGTGATTCTCTACATTTCTCCCATCCCCTCAAGCAACTTAAAAATTGTATAAGCACATAACTATGCAAATGTGTGGGGCACAGTGTGATAGTTCAACACATGGATTCAACATGAACAGACAAATTCAGAATGATTAGCAGTTCTATCAGCATGACATTTTGTAAGGGAGATGTGGGAAGAGGAGGTTTCTTTATCACCAGCAGTGCCGCCTGCCAATCAGTGCCGTCTCCAGCACCCTCACTACCACCGTGAGCATAACTTATCTCTACCATGGGAAGTGCCAACACCACCGTCACCATTACCACCACTGTCACAGGCAGTATCAACCTGACTACCAGCCTCAGGACCACTTCCCAGACCACCTTTAGCTCCATCCCCAGGGGTGCTACCTACACCACCATCACCATTGCCATCACCCCTAACACCCCAGCATACTATAATCACCACCACTACCATCACAAACACCTTCACATCACCAGGATTGGCAAACTATTGCTTATGGGCTGAACACCTAGTACCCATCCCATCCATGTTTGTAAAACCCAGAAGATGGCGATGGATTTTACCTTTTCAAATAGTGGAAGGAAAGAATTTTCCATGGCACATGATAATGCCATGAAACACGAATGTTAGTGCCTATGAACAAACTTTCATTAGACTATATGCACACCTCACTCCCATTTATCTATGGCAGCTTCCTCACAAGGACAGTTCTGATAGGAACCGTATCATCTGCAAAGCTTAGTCCACATAATTTGACTTTTAATAGAACACCTTTATCCCCTTCCAACCCCTGTCCCTGTTCCCTCATCAATACTCCAGAGCACTGCTGCACTATAGCTGATGCTAACAGCATGTCTGTCAGCGAGGCCGCCACTACCCGTCAAGGGAGAGATGGGAGGTCTCTAAACTTCTCATTGGTGAAGCTAGTTTTGAGGTGGGGGGAAGTCTTGGAGCTTAGCTTCTCTTTTGAGGATTTCTACTTAGAAGCTTCTCAGAGGTGCCCATACACTCAGTCTCTAGAAATGTTTTGGCCAAGAATTCCCTTCCCTGTTCATGGCAAAAACAAAATCAAGAACCTAGAAAAAAATGTATGTTAAAGACAGGCCTCAAAAGTTCTCTATAGATGAAATGAACCTGGGTTTAAAATTAAAGGGAAGGAAATACTTCTATGGTTTGAATTAATTGCTTCCCCCCGACATAAATATGATAGAACTTAATCCCTAAAGTAGAGGCATAATGAACTTCCCATCCTCTAGAACTATAAGAAATAAATTTATATTAGTTATTACTTAACCTGAGGTGTTTTGTGATTGCATCAAGAGCAGACTAAGACAAGCATAAATGCAAGAGGAAATAAGATGCAATTAGCAAGGATAAGCAAAACACCACAAATCAGGAGCACAAAGGCTGCAGATGCTGACACCATCAGATAAAGACTACAGGCTAACAATGCTGAATGTGTCTAAAAATAGAAGACTCAGACTTTTAGGAATAAAGAAATACATTGGAGAAAATTAAACACTCAACAGGCAGACTATTACTTCTGGCATTAAAGTTGATTAGATGTTCTGAATGATCCTCTTGCTGCAAAATGAGAGTTTGGATTCTGAGAGACACTGCTGGCTTGGAGGAAAATCTCCAAAGATTGCTCCTGTACCACACAAACAATTAGTGGAAGGGGTATAATCACATCCAGAAGCCAAGACCAAAGAACTGTTCTCATCTAAGATTCATTAAAGAATAGGTCTTAGATGTATGTGTGCATCAGGCTCACTAGAGAGCTTGCTAGAATCCAGATGGCCAGGTCTGAGAATGTGAAAAAAAGTACAGGGTGAAGCTGGAAAATCACATATTAAGTAGAAAACCGAGTAGATGGAAAATAAAACTGTAGATTGTAGAAAATCTTCAAGTCTGCATCTGGTGCGGGACAATTCTTTATTCTGTCAATTATGTTTTAAATAAATGCAGGCAGGAAGTATAGGCGGGACAACCAGACAGGAAGTAAAGGCAGGTCAAGGAGAACAGGAGAATTCTGGGAAGGAGGAAGCCCATTCCTCCCCAGTCCTGTCCAGACACCGTAGAAGAAGGATGTGATCTACCCCACTGAAAAAGGTACTGAGCCATGTGGTTAACATAGATAAGAACAATGGGTTAATATAAGTTATTAGAGTCAATAAGAAGCCTGAGCTAATGGGCCAATCAGTTTATCATTAACATAGACTCTCTGTGTGATTTTCTTTGGGGCCAAATGGCTGTGGGATCTGGTAGGAGGACAGAAACCCCAACAAGCAGGTCCTCATGTTACATGCATCAGTTTCTCAATGGGTGTAACCTACAACATTCAAGCAGTGTTTTTGTGGTGCTGGTAAGTGGGGGGTGTCAGGGGGCAAGGATGTCCATGGCACATGAAGGTATGAAGGTTTTCCATTTCCATGGGACACAGTTTCAAGAAAAATATAAATTATCCAAAGATCAAAGAGTCCATGTGGAGGCAGCTTTCTGTATCAACAGTGAGAATACTCGAGGCAGATGTAGGATGCAATTGGCTGTGGCTAGGAGCCAGTTCATGGCAAACGGTAAAGGAAGCTTCAATAGTCACATGCTGCTTACTTGTACAAGTTCACAGAAACAAACACAGAGATGATAATACAGACAGCCCATCATTCATATCACAAATAACGTTATTAAAAAATGCTGGGTGGTTGGAGTATAGGTACTATGTTTAATCCCCAGCACATAATGATGATGATGATGATATAATAATGACAATAATAATAATGATGATGATATTGATGATGATGATATTGATGATGATGATATCCTCGGTTTACAAAAAAACTATAGTTATTTGCTTTTTCCTATGTCATAGGTTTTTCCTCAACAGATTTCCCAAATAAACCAAAAGAAAAAAACCTAAAAATCATTATTCTATGTTTTTCCTATAAAATGTGTGTGTGTTCAATACAAAACTACAACCTGTTTATCACAAAGATTCAGAAGTAAATACACAATTTCATGGGCTAGGATTGAATCCACCCTCTAATTAGAATCACATTGCCATAATGAATGCTTAGCCTGCTTCCTGGACCTTCACATGGAACACAGAAGACCAGTTCAGCCTAATAAACAAGAAAATATCTGTGGCTAAAATTAGTTTTTTATAGTTCTGACCAATGAGAAAATGATTCTCAGTGCAATGCAGAATTTCTCTGCTAATATCTTTAATTTATTCCTATAGCTATTTATTATTTGGCTACTAAGTCTATAATGGTATCATTATTTGCCTATTAGCCTGTGATGGCCTTCAAAGATGGAGTGAGGTGAAGGAACACAAACTGGGCTAAAACATCAACTCCAGGGAATGTGATGCCCAACCTGAGTCCACTCAAGGGGGGTCTGATCCCCTGGACAAAAGGAAGGCCTTTAGGAAGACAGGAGGTCCAGCCCAAAGCTGGGCCAAAGGCCCCTTCGTTCATTTCACTACAAAACTTGCCAATAGATAGGAACTTGGGTTTCTACTGGGTGAACTCTGGGGACTATGTTTTGCTCTGTGGACTGTGTTTTAGACTGGAAAGGCAGTGCGGAGAGGGATGCTCCACAGTGAATAGAGAGATGAGTCAACCCTCTGACAGCAGCAAGGGCCCTGTGAATCAGACCTTGGGCAGGAAGCCAGGGGCTGGAACACAGGCATGGCTGGCTAGGGAGCTCCTGTGATGCCCTGATGCTGGAGCAACAGAATTAAGCTTTATTTCCAAATGAAGATATATATATATATATATATTAATGAAAACATTTCCTTTACAAATGTAGCCAATGATACAGTGTCCCAGTAGGACACTGTAGTTTCCATAGCCATCATTTCTGCACAGGAAGCACTGCAGTGGCACTATGGTCCCCAGGCCTCTTCTTCACCAATGACATGCTAACATGTCATCCAGTGACATGCTAACTAGAATGACATGGCTCATTAGGGGGGTGAAGAGAAAATGGAGACTGTTTTACTTGCCTGGCTGGAGAAATCTCTATGCTAGAAACACTATGGTACATGGCTCTGCTGTCAGAAATCATGCCGTTTTCACAGTTGGGAAACCCTACACTGAGGCTCTCTGAAAGGTTGTCTTGAATGGGCAATTAATTCCTAGGGGTATCTGTCATGCACACCCTGACATTAGCAAGTCGTCAATGACAATTTTCAGTTATAGTTCCATGGAAGACAGTCTTAACGCAAGACTTTAAAACTTATCCAGAAACAGGCAGAAGAGCTTTCCAGAACTTCAGGGTAGTGAATGAAATAAGTCTGCTCTAAGATATCCAAGACACACAAGAAGGAAGTCAGTCCAAACAGGCAAAACTACAGCATCAAAAAGCAGTCTTTAAAGTGCTTGCTACCCGAAGTATGAGGACCTGAGTTTCATCCCTGGCACCCACATAAAAAACTGGATCTGATGTCATACGTCTGTGATCCAGCAAAACCACGAGGATTGCTGGGGTTTGCTAATCAGCCAGTCTAGCCAAATGAGTGAGCTCCATGCTCAATGAGGGAGCCTCTCTCTAAAAATAGGGTGCAGAGTAAAAGTCAAGAAGGGCACCTAACACCAGCCTATGGTTTCCAAGTGCATATATGTGTGCACACTTGTATACACATAACTACATAAAGCACACACACACACACACACACACACACACACTTAGGCAAACCAAATTGGAATTTTCTAAAATAAAAGTAAACACTGAATTTCACACATAGCAATTTGTTAATTAAAAATTAATTGAAATATTTGATGAGGGAATTAAGAAACTAGAAACATGAATTTAGCATAAAATATAAAAGATGCATTAAATGAGCTAAGACTATCCCTCAGTGAAGTAATAAAAATCCTGAAAGAACAGAGAAGGGATTCCAGAATAAACGAACACAGAGGAGGAGAAAAGGCAACATTTGAAGAGATCTGAGAGTTTCTCAGAACTGAGAGATGGTACTTTACAGATTCAGAAGACTTAACATCAGGCAAAGGAAAGACACTAAAACAAAACTAAGAGGTTCTATTACCCAGAGGGGAAAATGCTGAATTCCTATGTGGAAAAACACATCAAGAGCACACTTCTCAAAACAGAAACTATACACACATGTGGGGGAATGCACACACACACACACACACACAAATCTGAGAATGATTTAAAAGTTCTTTAGAAAAAACTTTAAATCTAGAATTTTATATCTAGCTGAACTTCCATTCACAATGTCTTCATTCAGGGCCCATGCAAAGAAACACTTGTAGACTGTTGTTAGGATGGTTAAAAACTATCATTAGGATGATTAAAGGATGTTCCTCGGACAAAATTAGTACCCATCAAAGAAAGTGAAAGCAAGACGCAGGTAGAAGAAGGGAGCAAGGAATGCTGGTTATCTTAAGCAAGCACTGAAAGCAGAAAACAGCACCAAAAGCCATCAGAGAGGTGAACTCTGGTGTTATACAATCTAGGTAGAGCAGAAACAGTGAATAATAATATTACATGGGGTGGGGGAAGGGTGTAAGTTCTTTGTGTTGTTAAGGAGAATGATGACAGTACTCTAGAATTTAGTCACCTCGAAACAATTTAGAAATGATAAGGGTAGGGCTGGAGAGATGGCTCAGTGGTTAAGAGCATTGCCTGCTCTTCCAAAGGTCCTGAGTTCAATTCCCAGCAATCACACAGTGGCTCACAACCATCTGTAATGAGGTCTGGCGCCGTCTTCCAGACTTCAGGCATACACACAGACAAAATATTGTATACATAATAAATAAAAACAAACAAACAAAAGAAATGATAAGGGTAACATTTAATATTATGAATAAGTAGTAAATAAGTAGTATACCTTCTAAATGTGTGTATGGGGTATTTATTAGAATGGCTCTCAAAGAAATAAACAACTTAAGAAAAGCTGGAGGGCCAAGATTATATTACACTTATGAATTATTGGAATACACACACACACATACCCCTATGCATACACATGTGTGTTCTGCCTCTAAGGGCTAAATAAAGCCTGCCTGCAGCCCATCAGGTCATCACCTCTGAACATCAGTCATCTGCACCCACACTCAAGACACTGTGGTGAATCCGCGCTCACTCCAGGAGTTCTCCTGTATCTTATATTTGGCCTTCTCCCTCCTCCTTCTTCTTTGGCTCGTTCTGAACACACCTGCAGCAAACTCTGCACCACCACTCATTCTTACTTCTTCTTCCTAACCCAATGGCGAGGCTCTGCTAATCTGCAAGTTCCTTGCTTCCACCTCTGTTCAGTTTCCTTTTCCATAGCTGCTCAAGATTATTCCAGGATGTTCTGTGGGGGAGGTGGGAGTGGGAGCTGGTGAAGTCTTGTCTTAATTTTTTTTTAACATTTTGAAGGGCTATATTTATTTCATTTCCAATTTCTGCTCTTGTTTTAACTTTTGCATGCTCATTTGGATTTTATTTTAGGTTTAAAATACAGCCTTTCACTTCTAGACTTCCCTTTTAATTTTGTTGGCTGTAGGCTTTTGCTTGTTTGTTTTAGCATTTATTTTTAATCTCTTTTTATTATACTTACCTCATTATTCATCTGAGCATTTAAATTACAGGGCATTTCACTGTTACTCTATTCAGCATCAATTTCCCACTTGTCCTACTGTTAACATTGCCAGTTAATCTTTCTTTCCTCTTCTCTTAATCTTTTTACCCTCTTCTCTATGTTCGATTCCCTCTTTAATTAAGCACTAATTCTAATGGTTCTAAAGATCATGTTGTGCACCCCAAAGAGGTCCAGGCACTTGATCAGGTCAATCAGCCTGCAGTGGTCTCCTCAGGAGACCACCTATACCCACTGATGTCGTGTCCCATTGGAATGGATCACACTTGTGTTCATTGGACACCGGACCTCCCATGTCTCACCACCCACTCTTGAAAGATGAGCTCCCTGCTTGCAGCATCCAACTGTGGCGAAACTGGACTCCTAGGGCTATTAAGGATTCATCTGAAAACAGAGATTTAGACACAGGAGGCCCTACACTGTGCTCTATGTGGCTTCTACCACAAGACCCTTGCTCTCAACAGCCAGCAGCAAAATAGTGCTGAGTCTCATTTGTTCTACCTTCACCTTCAGAAACCACAGGGGGATAATAATGATGGATCAGGGAAGCTGTTCAGAACATCTCCAGGGATGTAGATAGGTCCCTGAGATGCTGAAGTGTCTCACTGAGCCACCCACTAGCACTATCCTAATGGAAGCCCTGGAGGTGTGTTAGGGGCCTCTATGATAGGGCCCTACTAGTTTGAGAACACCATGCCCTATAACCAGCCTCTAGGCAGAGCCAATCTGAAGAGCTTCTCCTTGTCTCCCTGGCTCCAGCAGGACATGGTGGTGCCCCTTGACAAAGAGTCGTGTGCTGGTCGCCTTATCTTCCCCATCACACTTCTATGGCATCTTGGAGTCACCTCTCAGAAAGCTACATGCACCCAAATACTTGACTTACAATGGGTCTTAGGAGGGTCCTGGGTGCCCTAGTCAAATCCTCCTTTGCTCTGGGTGCTATGTCCCAGAGTGTAAGACAGAGGGTGTCCACACCTACCTCTCCTGGCATAGCAGATTCTTTCTCTTATGATGAACTTCTGAAAGCTGACTGGGAGCTAATTCTTTAGTTTCCAGGAAAAAATTAAGTGACAATATACTGGCCACCTTGAACTCTGGTGGCCTCAAGGGAGATGTCTATTGAGCTCTCCACCTCTCAGGGGCTTTCTTTGTATCACACATGGTTTCCTTATAGCACGAGAATGCCATGGTACTTGTCTTTTACTTGGCACATTTTAAAAATGTAACTTTATTCTATGTTCAGTGGATGTGGTGTGCGAAACTCTAACTGTGATCGTACTTTCTCATTGGGACTACCAGCCTGTAAATAATGACATGGAGACTTAGTATTAATTGTGAAAGCTTGGCCTTAGCTTTTATAACTTAAATTCACCTGTCTCCACTAATCTGCATTTTGTCACATGGCTTGGTTACCTCTGCCCTGTACTGTATATCCAACGTCTACACTTTTGCTGGCATCTCCTGAGTGTCTTCTCAGAGTCCTCTCTGCCTGGAAGTCCTGCCTATTGTCTCCTGCCTAGCTAGTGGCAGTTCAGCTCTTTATCACACCTATCAGAGCAACACATCTTCACACAGTGTACAAATACCCCAGAGCATCTAACCCTAGCTCCTGGGAGGCTGAGGGAGGAAGACTGAAAGCTCAAGGACAGATGTGGCTATATAATGAGTTTGAGGCCAGCCAGGGCTATGTAAATAGATCCTATCTCAATATACCAAGAGCTGGCTATCTAACACAGTGACAGAGTTCTTACCTAGCATGTGAGAGGCCTGGTTTGGTCCTTAGCATGGAGGAAGGGGTCTAGAAGCACAAAACACTTAGTTTTATTTTACATGCCTTTTGTCTATAGCTTTTTTTCCCTTTAAAAGCCTGGGTTAACAGACTCTCACATCAGAGCAAGAGCAAGCTCCCAGATACAGATGTGCTGACTTACATGAAAATTCCTCTCTGGAGCTGTTTATAGAACTTTGCAGCACTAATTCAGTCCCTTGATATAAACTGGGACCAAGAATGGAGAGTATCATCCTGTGGGGGTCAACATTTGAGATGGTGGTATGAACCCCCTCTATCAGATCTGTTATCCGGGGCCACGTAGTGAACAGAGGACATCACGTCAGCAATACTGTGATACAGGTGGCCTACACTTAGCACAGGATCGGAGGATTTCATAGAATGGGGAGAGGGAAACAGCTAAGAGTACCAAGTCTTTAGCAGGCACGTTACTGTTTTAACACTTTGGTTCCGGTGCTGCAATGGTGAAGAAAGTCCCGCTCCCAGCCCCTGCTGTCTGAGCCCAGTCCCCTTAAGGATAGTTCTGGAAAGCAACCAGTTAACACAAACACCTGAGGCAGACTTGGAGAGTCAATTTTGAATCAACAAATATACAATAATATAAATATTAATATATTTACAATTAATATTGATTTTCAACTTGGTATGATCTAAAATCATCTAGAAGGCCAGCCTCTAGGCATGCACGTAAGAGGATATTAGACAAGATTAACTCAAGAGGGAGAAACCTCCTTAAATGTGGTTGGGATCCTTTTGTGGATTGGGATCTTGGACTGGGTATAGTCCTTTCGTGGATTGGGATCTTGGACTGTGCAAGCATTTATCTTCCTTTGCCTCCTAACTGCTGATGCAATGCAACCAGCTGCCTCAAGCTCCTCCTGCCTGACTTTTAGCTGTAAGGGACCTGGCACCGTGAGTCAAAACAAATCCTTTCTCCCTTAAGTTGCTTTTATCTGGGTATTTTATCACAGCAGACAAGTAGTTAGCACAGACAGTTCCTTAAGATCATATTGCATTCAAATTTCATTAAAATATTGTGGCTCTACTAATACACAACATAGACATCTCAGAACTCCATATGGAGTCCTAGCATCCACCCAAACTGAGCTTCTAGGGTGAGGGAGTTAGGGGCAAATCAGGGGTGAGGATGTGTGGACATAATCCTGATCCTCTTCTCTTGTCCCACTGAAGGGAGCCTGCATAACCAAGAGCCAAGAGAAGCCTCCCTATGCCTCATCACGCTTAATGTCCCAGAAATATATCAGCCATGGACCAAGGCTGCACCTGCTTCTGGTTCTCTTGCCCCACCAATGTCGCCCTGCACACTTCTCTGCTTTTCCACAAGAGGCTTCAATTCCTTTCTGATTCTTCATCTCCTTGGAGCCAAGGGTCTGTGAACAGGAGACCATCACCACACATCAGACCCTTTTGCCAGATCCTCACCACTGTGTGCTGTGAACTGCCCCACCAACTGTTCGCCAATCCATGTGTCAACCTATAGCTTATTTTTCGCCAACTCTTTCACTCCATCTATAATAGTTATCTTGATTGTCAAGTAGATGAGATCTGGAAGCAGCTAGGAGCCAGGGTTATGCACAGGTCGGTCAGATCACTAACTAGAGGAAAGACCCTTCCCCAGAGTGCACTTTTCTTCAATCCTAAGAGTTTGGAGGAAAATCACTGCAGTTTGCATGTCTGCCTTCACTTCTTGCTGGTGTGTCTATCTATGTTGCTGCTGCTGCCATCAAACTACAGTTTCTTTGCATATTCTCCAGCATAGACTGAAAAACCAGCAACTACTCCTGCCTCCTTCCTGGGTTTCAGCACCATATTGGGGCGACTGAGATATCCAGCTCTGCGTACTGACCACCTAACATATATATGCTCCTCTTTTCCAGCGTGAATGCAGCCATTGGTGAACTACCCAGCCTCTATATGTCATAAGCTGTTCTATCAATTCACTTTACACAGACACACACAGACACACAGACACAGACACACAGACTCTCTCTCTCTCTCTCTCTCTCTCTCACACACACACACACACAC
>LOJH01001425.1:56991-68759 GCA_001685095.1 Ellobius talpinus
CACACACACACACACACACACACACACACACACACACACACACACACCTCAAGTCTACTCCTGTAGGGAACTCTCCCTAAGAAGCCATCCAAAGTCAATCTCTGACAAGAACAATCAATTCTCTCTTGTCACCCTAGACCAAGTTAGCATCATTTTTCACCCAGTTTATATCAAGGGCCTTCTAGCACCTTCCTACTTACACGACTGGTTTGTACGACAGCATCAGGGGTCTTCTAGAAATAGAAGTGATCTTGTGTCACTTCTGAGTAAATTCCTACAATGACATTATGCCTGGAGAACATACCAGACTCTAGCCTGGCTTTTGTTATCCTCTTTCACCACCCATGCATATTCTCTACTCATACTCTTGATGAGTCCCATATTTCTATGTTCAAACATCACTGGCCCTCTTTTACTTTGGGAGAATAGAGGGGTATTTTTGTCATCCAGGTGTTTTTCAAATTCCCAGGTTCAAGAGGTACCATGTAGCTGTGACTACAGGTATGAGTCACTATGCCTGACTTCTTTGACATTTTTTAAGAATTATTTTTTATGATGGGAAGGTTTGAAAATGTATATCCTGTTCCATTCTCAAAAGGACTGAACACCAACAGCTTTCCTGTTTCACAAAAGGATGACAAAGCTCTAAGACTCAGAGCTTAAGCAGCTTCACAGCCACAGATAGACACCCAAGGCTAGGGTAGACAGTATGGCTTGCACATCTGAACGGATTGCTTTTAGCTTTCTTTCAAAGGTCTTTTATGTATGTATGTGTGTATGTATGTGTGTATGTATGTATGCAAGTATGTATGTATTTGGTTTTAAATAGAGTCTCGCTATATAGCTTAGCTGTCCTGAAACTCATTATGTAGACCAGGCTGGTCTTGAACTCACAGAATTCTGTCTGCCTCTGCCTCACAAATGTTGGAATTAAAGGCAAGCACCACCACACTGAGCTACCAACATCATCTTTAAACAGTTTGTCATTGATGCAGTCCTTTTGTTAATGTTCCACCTGTATTTGCTCCCTAGGTCACAATACATATAAGCAAGCCATCCAGACTGCAATGGAAGATCATCTCCAAGCGTGAAGTCTCTCTCCACACATTATGTAGCTCTACTTTGCGAGGAATGGCTTTTGAGAAATTCCACCAGCCTAGTAACTTCACAGCTATGTGCTGTTCTAGGGTCATCAGGGATCCAGCTGGAGCAGACCGTGTCTGTGTAAAGCTTGCACTCCATCCAAAGTTTGGAGGCGGATGGCGAATTTAGTAAGGAGAGACATGGAAAAGAGCCATAGAGAAGCCTTGCATCAGGAGGGAGCCTGGAGTGCGTGGGTTGTAAGGCATCTCCAGTGGGTGTTTCTGGGGATGGTGCTCATTGCACCTTCTATCAAGAGCAGAAGGAGATGAGCTCTCCATGAGTCTCTAGTCTATTTTTACCTCTTGGACACCATGAGTCATGCTACTGATTGTCTCTCCGCACTGCTGCTGCTGAGCTCACAGTCAGCCATGGACATCAGAGTATATATTTGGGATACTGACCTCTCTCTGGTTTAATCTCATTTTCCCATAATGTTTTCCATCCACCTCGTTAGCATCACCTGTGCATCTTGTCATACTGACACATCTGTCAGGTGTGCCCTGGGGGATAAGTACCAGGCAGAAGCAGCCCCTTCCCCAGCATCATTTCTATCCACTGGCAAGCTGCCCCTGGCAAAACAAAATAAAGCCAGCCTGTCTCCATGGTCATCAGGAAAGGGCAGCCAAATGATGAGGCTCTGGTGCTCTCACCTGCCTCAGTTAAAGACAATGCTTATAAGCCCTGATGCTGAACATGACCACTCTTGTGTGCTTGCCAAGCTCAGTCATGATAGCCTTTTTACTGGGATATCTTCAATGATTATCAAATATAATTTTGTAAAAGTTGATTTCTACTGAGGGCCTGATCTTGCCTAAGTTTAGGATAGGGCAAATGTCAATATATCAGAAAATCCCTCAAATGTGTTTTCCAGGCACCCCAGAGCTCTGCCTCTGCTCAACCCTTTAAATTCAACACTCTTATCTTACTCAGTGGCCTTTGCATTCTTTCCTCTCTAATTGAGAGAGACCGCTCCCCCCACCCCAGCTCCGGCTCACACACCTGCTAGCCAGAAGCCAGATGGCCAAGTACCATGGAGGATGTGCATTTGATCCAGAAAGTGGATCTGCATGTTCCTAAGAAAGATGTAGATGGGATGTTCATAGAATGGCGTTTATTCTTGAAAGCCACTAAAATAGTTTTTTTTCCTCCCAGTTTGAGAGAGTGTTTATTTCAGGCTAGTGCTCTTCCCCAGTAGGGAGTGCGTGCAGGGCGAGATGCACTGTGGAGTACCCTGAGAAGTATTCCTTCTTTGCACACCATGATTCATCCTGAATCGAAGGAGCCAGAGCCCCACCACATAAGCAAAGCTGATTCCCAAGTGACATTGTCTCCCCTGTGACACATCAGCTCCAGGCTATGCTTCTCCTGAGACGAAATTCACTTGCTGATAAAAGGTGATGATGCAGAACAAGCCACCTTCTCAGCAATGCCACAGTCCCCATGCTTGGATGTTGTCACAGCTTCCCAGAAACTGACCTAAGAGGAGGGCTGGGCATGGATAGTCAGTAATTCCTCAGCTTTTCTGGGGCTGGCTTCAAAGCTGGCTTGAGAGGAGAGCTTTAGTGTGGACACTGCCATTCCTCAGCTTCCCAGTGGGGCTGACTCAGCTCCTCCACAGATAGTGGATGATCAAGTCGATGTTTGCATGTAACTAAGGCACATCTTTCAATATACTGGAAGTCATCTCTAGATTGCTTATGATATATAACGTAAAAATTACATAAGAAGGTGCTACACTATTCTACAGTTTAAGGAACAATGACAAGGGGAACATCTGTACTTGCTTACTACAGACATTTTCTAAATGTTTTTGAGTAATGATTGGATCAAAATGGTTGAATCTACAGATGTGGGTCCAACCCTCAGGGCTGATTGTAATTTACTTAGGAAGCAGTTCCAGAAAACCGGGCAGGTAGCTGTGCACAGGGTGGGGAACACAGGAGAAACGCTGCTCAGTCAGGTTCTGAGGAAACCAGACTCTGCCCTGCAGGGAAGTCTAGAATATGATACTCAGGAACTCCATTGGAATGTGTGAGCTTGGCCCCTGTCCACCACCCTCCTGCCCATTGTTGATGGGAACCATTCCTGTGACATTCTCTCTCTGACTCTGGTAGTTCACCCGTATGAGCTGAACAGTCTCTGGCTGCTGAAAATAAGTCTCCAGATAGAAAGCCCTGATCACCCGTGGTAAGAAGCTCTGGACTGACAGAGGTGAGTACCTGTATTTCACACCCGGCCAAATGGCCTTATTTGCTCCAGTGTATAAAACTCCTGGATGAGACACCAGTGAATCCTCCATTAACTTTGTGAGATACGACCTACTGATGGGTGGATGGATGAGTGGATGGATGGATGGCCCCAGAGGCACACAGTCAACCACCTGCGACTGAGTATGGCACCATCATTCTATAAACTGGACATTATTGTCACTGTCACCACATTCAGAGCAGGATCTGAAGTTCAGGGACGTAAACCTAGTTGCTTACAGTTGAGTAAGTAACACAAAGATGAAGGGGAACCCAACCGTTCTGCTTCATGGCCTCTTTGCCAATCTCTGCCCCCTAACATGCCTCCCCATTAGACATGCAGCCACTGAGAAGACTGTCTACAGCATAGCTTGGGACCTGAGATAAACCTGAAGGCTGGCGTAGGGATCCAGTGACACAGAGAAAAATCTGTAATGATCCTGCTGTTCTGCACCTTCAGACCCATCAGCTCTTCGCCTTGACCCAACCATGACCCCAGGACTCGTGATCTTCTATAGAGAATTCACAGGCAGAACATTCTAGATTCCAGTGGAACAACAATTTTCAATAATTTTAATGTATAAGGAAGTACAGTGTTCCAAGTAATTCTGAAATATGAGGCATAAAATAAACTATGCTATACATAAATAGATAAAATATGCAAATGCACAGTTTTCCTAGTTAGAAACATGAACTTATTTCTTTTCCTAAAAGCTTCCAATTATTTTAGTATGTGTGCCAGCTTGAGGAAATCTCACCTCTTTTCATTCTCGTGTGTGTGTGTATGTGTGTGTACCGTGGTGTGTGTGTGTGCATTTATACGGCAGTAAGCTCTCTTGCTTCCATTTTCAATTTTTCTTCACTAATTAGGAAACATTCCCCCCCGGGCTCCCCTGGAGTTGCAGGAACTGCAGCTGCCAGAGTCAGACCAGCAATGTAATCTGTTTTGCTCAATGGGAAGCAGATCTCCCTCTGCACAGGTGTGAGGATAAACCACACAGGCCGCATCTCTCTTCCTCGTCAGGGGGCTCCTGCCATCCCAATAGACACTTAGGGATGTTCAGCATTTACAAGTCAAGCTTTTACTGAGGTTTTTGTTTTGGGGGTGTTTTTGAGCCAGGCATTGAAGGGTGTCACTGTGTCTGACAGGACAGTGCTTTGGTTTCATGTTCTGTGGCAAGCGTAGCACACATGTATTAAGACAAGGGAAAAAATAAATAATTGTGTTACAGTTTGGGCCTGGAAGGCCCTCCAACACTCATTTGTTGAAGACTTGGTCCCCAGCACATTAGCACAGTGCTACAGGCAGGTGGTGGATGTAGGAAGTAACCTTGATGGGGTGGGGTTAGGTTACTATGGAGGTATCTTTGAAGAGGCTATTCAAATACAGACCCCATTCCTCCCTTCCTGCCCCTCTCTCTCCCCTTTCCTCCTTCCCTCCAGGTTGCCATGAGGCATGCATGCTTCCTGCATGCCCTTCCACCCAAACCAAGGAAGAGCAAAGACCAAAATCTCAGAAATGATGGAGCAAAATAAACCTTTCATCCTTGTGTGATAATGATCATGAGAATTCTGCCATGGTGATATGGTAACAGAGCTGATTGACTCGACATTTGCCTCCATTTGCCAATTAGAAGCGCCAAGCTCTCTTCAATGGTATTGAAATAGGCCAACAACCCAATGTCCTAGGAAAACTTAGGACAATGGGATTGAATTTACATTCACTAGTAAGATTCTCTGTCCTTTACTTTTGGGGAGGAAAGGAAACCTTAGACAAATTTCTGTAGGTCACACAGTCACAAGTCATGTGAAAGTCCACTGTGTAGCATCAACTTGTGAACACTGAACAAGTGAACACTATTCTCTACCATGTTCATCTCCAGTTCCAGAATGAAAGTCACGACTTGGAAATAAATTGCATCCTAAAGTCAGGTGCAATTGCTAGAAGGCAGGATTTGTTCACCCTTACTTCAGAAAAGACCTTCAGTTAAGCAGGAAGACATCCTCTATCCAGAAGTCAGGTCTTTCTTTTTCCGTCCTCAGTTAACCATATGAATAATGTTACATTATCTGCTCAATATCACTACATGCAGAAAAGAGGATTTGGGGGGCAGCAAGATGCCTCAGCAGAGAAAAAAAATACATGTTATACAACCTTGGTGAGCTGATTTTGGCCCCTGAAACTCACAAAAAGTAGAGGGAGAAAAGTGACTCCATAAAGTTATTCTCTGGTTGCCACATAAATATCATGTCACATGCATATTCTCTTTATGCACACCTACACACATACACACATACACACATCACCACCACCAATTAATAATAATAATAATAATAATAAAATAAACAAAATGGATTTTTAAAAAGGAAACATAAAGACATCTTGAATTTATAGCTGTTGATTAACATGTCAATTCTTGGGTTTAAGATAAGGGCTGGGAATAATTTGGCAGTCATAAAATAGGAAAACAGAGACAGGAATAAAAAAATAATAATAAATTAGGTAGGTAAATAAAGCCTTCACATCCAGGACTTCCTTGATTGAATCTCCTAGCCTTCATACAATAGTCAAGGGACTTCAGAAAGTCTTCAACTTCTCACATAAGTCATAGCAAGGAAATAAAAATGAGAAAGATAGTACATGGCCCTGTGAGAGAAAGCTTGTCATTCCTAGGAGTTCCATTACCCATCTGCATTTCTCTTTGGCAGATTTCTCATGGGTCTGACATCTCTAATATCTTGGGGTCTCCAGTGTAATACCGGCATCACTTTTCACACACTCATGCCATGACCTCTCGAGACTTGTGTTAATAGATTCCTCTGCCTTCCACCTGGTTTCAGAAACTCTCCTTAACTAAGAAAGAGAATTCCATGATCCCTTTATTTGCTATCCTTCATGGCTCTCAGTGGACAATATTGACAACTTCAACTGCCTGATTTGGGTGGAATGGAGCCCACTGATTCACATTTGCATAAGCTTTCTTTCCTGTGTTGTTTTTAGGATCATGAAATCCCTCTCAACTTCTTTTTCACAAGCTGGAAGCTTAGATGGGTGGAGTCTTGCCCTGCTGACCACACTCATTTTATTCTATTTCATCTCTTTCAGCACAAACCTTGACTCCAACATTAAATTTCCTTTTTTTCTCAAACTGTAAATTTTGTTTTCTTTTTGCACGTGTTCTTTTTCATTGTAGATCTGCATAAGTCACATTTCATTGTACATCTGCAAAGTCACATCAGTTTGTCTGGAAAACTCTTCTGCCAAAAAAATATTCTCAGTTCATAACAATTTAGTCTTAAGCAAAAACAAAACACAACAAAACAAAAACAAAACAAAAACAAAAAAAACAAGAAAATATAACAAACCAATCTTTGTCAAAATCCTGCAAAAGCGATCACTAGCCATGTTGCTAATATTGTTCCCCTCTGGAATTCCTTGAGCCCAGGCCCTACAATTTACATAGCTCTCAGTGCTACTGTCTTCTGTACTTCTTCTAGGATGGCCCATTAAACTGCGCTTGCTGCATTCAACCACTTTTCTAGTCCAAAGTCTCGAAAGAATCCCACATTCCTTCAAAACCAGCATAGTTAGGAACGCCACAATAGCCCTCTTCCTGGTACCAACTTCTGTCTCCGCTACTATTTATGTAACAAAACACCATAACCAAGGCAACTTATAAAACAAAGCACTTCGCTTGAGATTTATGGTTTCAAAAGGTTAGAGGCAGTGATGACAGAGCATCTGGGAGCTTACATCTGGATCCACAAGCAGGTGGCAGAGGGAACATACCGGGAACAGGGAGAATCTTTTAAAACCTCAAAACCCACCCCCAGGGGCACACTTCCTCCAACCCGGCCATGCCTCCTAATTCTTACCAAACAGTTCCAACAACTGGAGGCTAAGAATTCAAATATACAAGCCTGTGGGGGCCACTCTCATTCAAACTACCACAGACAGTTTCATCTATTTATATACTGAATTGTGCTTACTTTCACCCTCCGTTCCCTGCCCCCACATTCCCTTTCTCTCCCTCTGGTACTCTTCAACAGGTCCCCTTCCAACTTTTAGGTTTTACTTTTATCTGTGGCTCACTGAGTTTAATTAGAGCTTCTTGATGGAGTGGGGAGTTATTCAGTGAAGCAAGGGCAACTTACCTGTGGCTACCCCACTGAAGAAAGCCCTCCCCAGCAGGTGTTAATTGCCAATCCTAAATTCCTAACTGTGATAGCTGTGTCATATCAAAAGACTGCTTTCCTGTACATTTCCCCATCCTGGATTGTTACCTTTTCCCCATCCCTTCTTTTGTGGTGTTTCCAGAGCCTTGGAGAGGGTGTTATAGCTGCTAATGACAAACACCCTATTATCACTATTCTAGATGCTTTGACCAGCTGCAGGTTTCTGCATTTACTGCGTACTGCAGTAGAAATCTTCTTTGATGAATGTTTAATACAACACTGGCCTATGAGTATAAGCAGGAGTCTTAGAAAGCACTGTGGCAAAAGGACTGTTTAATACATCGGTAGTAAAAATAATTTCCCCCTACGGCCTAAGACCTCTCTAGCAAAGGGTTCTTGACCAAATTTATAGAACCAGACATGAGCTCCTGTCTATGGAACTGGCCTCAAATCCAATCAGAAAGCAGGTAGCTACTCCTGTATCAGAGTTGGTGCTTTCTAAATAGCTAATGGCCATGGACACTTCCTTAAGTGACATGGTTTTCATGGCACCTGGACTTTGATTCTGATATTCCCTGTGAGTTTTTTGTGAGGATGTTATTGGTTGGGTCATCACTTTCCCCTGTGTTATTTTCTTGATTGATCTGCTGTTTCAGGCCCAAAGAAACCTTTTCCTGAGAGCATCTAAGGAAGTAGTCATGATGAGCCTGAGTGGGCAAGGCCAGGGAGGTGCTGGGAAATGGTGTGGCGGTCTGATGCGGATCCACTGGAGGCATCCTAGAAGCTGGGCTTATCAACATTAGTGCTTTCAACCACATTTGTCCCTAGTGGATTACAGTTGCATTGCCATTTTTAATGCTCATGATGGGTTTCGCTACCTGTAAAGTCACAAAGACTCTGCGGCATGGGGAGAAGCTTGCCACCCATGTGCAACCCAATGACTTGCTGGTGAGCTTCTGGCAGATGAGACACAAATAGGTGTCATTATAGACGACATGCAGGTCCATTGAAGCCCAAAGTATATTTCTTTGGTGAAAAAACTTCAGTCTCAGATCTTTTAATTTTTGTTTTTCTGCCTTTCTTTATTATTTTTATTTTATTAGTTTTTTTGAGACATTATCTCACACTGTAATCCTGGCTGATATAGTACTCATCATGTAACCTGGGTCTTAAGCTTTTTGCCATCCTCCAGCCTCAGCAGCCTCAGCTCTTGTACTGAGATGCTTTTTCTCTGATGTGTGTGGGGTAATGTATCTTGAGGGAGCTCTGGCAGCTGAGTGTTCTGTGGCAAGTGAGATACATGTTGAGGCTTGTTGAAGTGGTAGGTTTGTTGACATTCTCCATCAGATGCTGTAATTTTAGGGTCTCTGACTTTGGATTGAAGGTTCCAAACATTTGAAAGCCCCAAACCCTCAGGAGATATGGGTTCGATCCACCTTAGGTAGTGAAGGCTTTTCCACAACACTTTCTGAAGAAGGCTTGGGCTACAAATCATTGGACAGGAAGTCATCCTTGAGGCACTTGGGGTTAATCTTCGAAGAGAGACTTTTTAGGGTAGTCTTAGAGAAGGGGTTCCTGGGACAAGGTTTGCTGTCTAAACCGAGGTTCTGTTCAGGTGTGGCCTGTAGGTGTGCTCAGCATTTTGCCATTGCAACATGATGTCATTTACAACATTCAGACCCAGGAATTGTTGAGAACTGGGTAATTAAGGCACACACACACAGACACACACACACACAATCTCATAATATTTTAAGTGAGTTTATGATTTTGTGTTGGACTGCATTCACATTGATCCTTAGGTGCCTGGAGTGTGTGGGCCTCAGTTGGACTTGTCCAATTATGGGGACAAGAATGGAACATGCATAGCAGGTGCCATTTTGTTCTGAAATTTGCAGACAGAATGTCCTTCCTTCCTTTTGTAGTATCTCAAATTTTTGTATTTTTTATGTCACTTTCTATCAATAACACCTTACAACAGTTAAGTAACCACTTACTTTTAAAGATGCAAGTGTCATATGTGGCATCATTTCATGTGCCGTTTGTAAGATATAGCTGAGCAAATCAAGCATCCCCTGGGGCAGCAGGGATGCGAGCCTGTCCTGGTGCTTTGCCTGCACAGATGCAGACGCCAGCTCTGGAGTCCGGTAGCAAACCCATACATGGTGAAAGACTGACTGCCCTCCACTTTCCATTTCCCTTTCCTAATGCCTATCATTTGGTCATTTTACTTTCCACTAATCATGGGAAGAGTGAGCATATGAGCATAGCTCTTTAAGATGCAGGGATTGTATTTGAAATATGCTTTGATTAGAGTAATAAAAACAACAGCAATGATGTAATTTACAACACAGTGATGCTCTTCAGTCCTTTGGTTGAAAATTAGAAGCTGGCTTATATATATAAACTGTTAATAGAGATCTCAACTATTACCTAATTTCTAAATGGCAGGAGAGTGGCTCTCTCTTAATTTATTACAAATACATCTAGTCCTTGCCTCTCCTCTACCACCAAACCAAGCTTTGCTTAGACAGACCAGTGAGAGAAGCTATATACACTACAAGGATTCGCTGCAAAGCTATGGGATGTGGACAGGAACTAACCCAAGATATATATGTCACATAATCAAAATTCTGCTCCTTAAATGCTTATGCCACTCAGGCTGGCAGGCACTGGCAGCTCTCCACAGCTACGGGTAAACATCGTAACTGTGTTTATGGACAGCATGTGATGCAGCCTTGCTGGGCAGCATGTGATGCAGCCTTGCTGGGCAGCAGAGGCAGACCATAGAATATGAACCAATTATCTTCCATGTCTTCCTGAAATAACTGTGTGCCAGCAGGTGGGATAATGAGAGAACACAAAGCCCCATTTCCTGTTCCTTTCCAACCCAGTCAGAAAAACATCAGCTCAAGAAAATATTTTCACCTCTCCTTCAAATGGTGACATTCATGAAAATCAAGACCTGCTGGCCAGATCAGCCATTGTGGAAAACAGTGTGAACACTCCTCAAAAAATGAAATGTAAAAGCACTGTACGATGCAGAAACCCCATTACTGGCCATGTATCTAAAGGAAATGGAATTGAGCTCTGGAAAGAGATATCTGAAATCTGTGTTCACTGCAGTACCATTCACAAGAGCCAAGATTTGTAACCAACTGAAGTGTCCTTCAGGGAATGAAAAATTAAAGACCATGGCTGTACAAACATGATGGAATAGTGTCCAATCTTAAAAAAAAGAAACAACAGTTCCTGATATTGGCAATATGGATGAGCTTGGAGGACATATATTAAATGAAGTAAGACACAGGACAGATACCATATACATGATATAGAGAATGCAAAGCAGTCAAATTTATAGAAGCCAAAATCAGAATGGTGACTGACAGGGGCTGGAAATTGCAGAAGTGGGAACAAGGAGATACTGGTCGAAAGGCACCAAGTTTTGCTCATGCAAAGTGAGCAAGTCTTAGATACCTACTGATTCAGAGTCTGTACATAATAATAGGGACTAAACTCCTAGACATTTGCTAGGAATGAATGCCTAATATTAAAGTGCTCTTAGCACTCATAATTACTAGACAGCAAGGGAGAACTTTGCAAGTGATGGGTGAGTTGTAGATGCATGTGACTGATGTAGATTGATGGCCTCAGGTCTGCACTTTTCTCAGCCATCAGTGCTCACACCTTTCTGCCTACCAGTGATATGACTCAGTAAACTTGGGTGCTTTGGATTTTTCTTCTGAGCCTACAGATAGATGCTTTCTCATGGTCTAGGATTTAATATCACCATGTGGTAAGCACCCTGGGCTGAGGTCTGGGAAACAGCTGAGTGACCATTGATATAACTTGTCAATGTATTGCATGAACAGCAAAGCCTTCTCTGTATGCAAACCTATACTAGGCTTACTCATTCATTAGTGGATACTAGCTGGAAGCATAGGATATTGAGCCTGTAGTTCATGATTCTAGAGAAGTTAAGTAACAAGGTGAACCCTAAGAAAAACATACATAGATCTACCTGGAAAGGGGAAACAGACAAGATTGCCTGACAAAATTGGGAGCATGGGGTGGGGGTAGTAGGGAGGGCAGAAGGGGAAGATGAGGGGAGAAGAGGAGGAAGGAGAACTTGAGGGAATGGAATTGTCAAGATGGAGGAAGGACAGAGATGAGAGTAAGGAAAGAGATATCTTGATTGAGGGA
>LOJH01001426.1:0-29851 GCA_001685095.1 Ellobius talpinus
GACTTGATCCTGTCTCAACTTGGTATACCATACTTTGTTGATTCCCCACTGAAGAGCAGATGGTGAGTGGAAGGAGGGGGAGGTGGAAGGGCTGGAGAAGGGTAGGGAGGGGGAAGTGGGGCTAACATGTAAAATTAAAAAAGAGACTTCTTAAAATGTTTATTAATTTTTCAATGTGAAGTGTCTTTGCTAGAGACTTTCTTAAATGCAATTAATTATTCTTAGTTACCAGGAAATATGATCAGTACTACATATATTTGCATATGTTGTTCTAAGGAGATATCTATAAAAATGAATGTACTTGCAATGTCTTTAGTCTGTTCTGTCATTTAAGAACAATATTTTAAAGATACTAAGAATATTTCCTTGTTTTTCAATGTATTTCAATATAGTATATTTTAATATTTCTTGCTATCAAAACCCACCATGGTTCCCTCAATATAATATTAGATTGCTAAAGTTCAGAGCTGAGAATCCAAGTTGCAGATGAATCATTTTTTATGCAAACACACAAGCAAAGAAAGAAAACCCACAGAGAATTCTATTCCCGTTTCACTCTGAGTTTTTGGTCTTGGAGGATAGCAAAGAACTCTAATATAAGAGACCAAGACATTTCAACACAGTTTGTCCAGACTGAAGATTTATGATAGCGGGAAGGAGATGCAATAAAGTGGCGTGGGCTGTTTAGACGGTTTCATTATTTATGATGAAAATAATATATTCACAGGGACTGAAAAAAGTCGAACAATAAAAGTCTCACCTCATCATCCTAGATTCTGAGCTGTCAACTTCTTGGTGTGCATTTATGCAGAAGATTTCACTTTCTATAAAAAAAACATGTGTATCTTCTTTGTACAATGGCAACACCTACCACGGGAGTACTGTGTTCTGTGTTTTGGATTTTGTGCTCAATTTTATCTGAGAGAATTTTGCACAGCTTCACATGTGGAAAAACTTCACTTAAAAAAAGATATTATAGTAATTCATTCTAATAACGAACATAATCAAGGGCTCATGGTGGGTAGCTGGCAAACGGCAAATCTTTGTGACATTCAGAATTTTACTGGTAGGAATCCCTGGGACTCATTTACTCACAAGAACGGTGTATATGTATTTCAATATTGGTGCTATCTTTAAATGGGCATTCCAATTTGTGCTCTAGTAAAAAAGTCTTTAATCCATGTTTTGAACTAGATAACATGTCCTTAGATGCTTACTTATAATTAGCATATTTTTCATGATCAAACACTGGTCTGTTTTCTTTTGGGTGCTGGTGCATTTTCTTATATGTAATTTAAAAGATATTTACATAGTAACTAAGTTATCTCTTTGACTTATAGTCATCAATGTTGATAAAAGTTTTTAAAAATTTCTCCTTGGCTCTGTTTGTGATATTTTTAAATTCAATTTCATAATGGTTTCCTATAAGGCATTTTGATTTTGTGTTTTAATTTAATAGGCATGGCTGTCCCATTACTGGAACCTTATAGCCAACCAACAAATGGCCAAAATGATGATAGTGATGATGATGGTGACGATGATGGTGGTGATAGTGATGTCAAGCTCTAAAATCTAGAACTTATTCTAAATAATGAAATAGAGTACATGTTTTGTATATCAATTTCTTTCCCTTCCAACCTCCTTCCTTATTATTCCAATGACTGTATTAATCAACTAATTTTAAACTTGTTAAAACAGACATTATCACATTCGGATAGTCCTTAGGTATTTTGGTAGTTTGTTTTTTATCAAATTAGAACTGTTAATCTGTGTTTTGTCTTCTGTGAATATCAAGTTCCTTTCAATGTCTTTTATTTTATGTTTATAAAGAATCTTTGATTGTGCTCCTATTTCAGATTTCACCCAGCTTTTGTTAGAATTTATTCTATTTAAATCATGGTAATCTTACAGAATCACTAACAAATATTAGTACCTCAAAATGTTTGTGCTGTTTATTCAAGAACAACATATACACATGTTTGTGTTTTGTTTACACAAAAATTTTTAAATGAGTAGAATTTGAAATATTCTTTTCTAAAAGGTTGGTGTGTGGAGTCCATGCTCAGCACGCATGAGGTCTTGGGTCTATCTCCAGTATCACAAAACCCAACCAACCAACAAACAAAAAAACCCTTAAAATTTCTTAACTTTATAACTATACAATTTCTTTTACATTGATATTTATTCTAAGCGACATGTCTCATTACATTTGAATTTAAATTGTTTATATCCATACAGAAAAATTAATGAATTATACTATTTTAACCAGCTAATTTTGTGAATTCTCAATCTTTGTAAGTTTTCTTTGAAATTGACTGTTTTCCATATGTACAAAATTATGTCATATGTCATAAATGATAGTTTCTGCTTTTGTTATAACTTTTATGCTACATAATGATTTATGCTATCTAAAACACTTGTTAATATGTTGGAATGATTCACTCAGTACCAGTTTCTGTTTTCCTCTTTATATGTGTCTAGCATGGCAACATGAAGATGGCTGATAACATTCTTTCAATGTGTCAGTAGGAAATAAAAGTGAACAAAATTATATTGCATTTGATTCTCTCTCTGATCTCAGGTACTGGAACTCACAAATCATTCCTTTATACTCACATATAGATCCTGAATTTGAATGAAAATGTGTAATCATTTTTGTTGCTACTTGAAAGGTAATTTTTTATTGATATACATAAAATAAATTTTGTGTGTAGTACATAGAAAACCAATATTTATATAAGTGTCTCTCTCACTTTCTTGCTCTCTCTTTGCTACTTAGTGAGAAGTTATCGGGAGTTCTGAACATCAGAGCATTATTTTTATTTATAATCTTCCTCTTTAATTACTAAAGAAAAGGCTAAATACATTGTGATTCTCCTTTTTACATTTGTGATACCGTGCACTCATCATTAAAAAAACCTTTGTATTTGAAATCTTTACAGATAAATGAGCTGAAGTCAATAAAATTCAGTTCACTTAGGATTTTTCAACATCTGGTACAGTTATTTTCTCAGTAATTAGAGGGAGAGGTGAGTCATTTTCCTGATGTAATCTTGCACATGATTAGATATCGGTTGTTTCTATAGTCAGCAGCTTAAATTCAGTGACCATACTGATTAAATAATGACGAAAAGGTATGTAGAGCTTCTGCTTGATTTCCCGACACTACTTATTATCTGTAAATCTATGTTCCACATGTTCATTAGAGTAGCCTCCTCTCAGCCTGCTCAATAGCCTCGTCTCCATCCTAAATTAACATATTTTCAAATGATATTATTTCTGGAGACATTGAAAAGAGTACCTGTCATGTGCTGGTCTGTACTTTTTTTAGGATTAAGCCAACACTTAAGCACAACTAGGAATTATTTACAATTCTGAACACCTGAATCTGTTATATATATATATACAGACACTTGTGAAAGATAAGATGTAAAAGTGTTTTCCATTTGGTCATTTAATTTCCTTTTAGCTTGGAAATGTTGGATAATAAATTCATAACATCTACAATATATACCTTAAGATCATAATATCATAGATCTAGATTTGAACATTTAAAATGCTATTCTCCCTACTGGAGATGAAAAACACTTAAGCCACAGAAGAATGGTATCTATCTTTCTAATTTAAGAGAAATATAAGAGATAACATTTACATCTTGAAAATTTCATTGATTGCTAATTTTCAAAGAATAAATTAAAATGTTACATGAAGTAATAACAAATTTATATGTGGATCAACATTGGGCAGTGATGTCAACAAGCACAACACATTCCCTTCTCCTGGATTTCAGAATATTTATCTTTCACTACCATTCAAGGGAAATTCAAAGTCATTATACACTAGGTCATTTAATATTAATTCACTCTATTGGTTCCCCGTTTTGTATCTTACTGAATGTATTCCAACAACAATAAAGCATTTATTCTTCATGGCTTGCTTTGCATTATATAGAATGAGAGCATTAATTATTAAACCTAATTCAAAGCCTTTTTCCAAAGGATAACAACTGCATTTTCAGTTTTGCTACCTGAAGTAGTATTATGAAAACAGCATAGTGGAGTGAGTGAACCCTGTACCACAATCCCAAACTCACCGGAGGTTTCGTCTACTCTCTCATCTACTACGTGGTCTTTCTGGTGAACCCACTCACTGTTACACTTGAAGTAGATCTGGGTGGCAGGGCTTGCTTTACAGTACAGGTTCACGGGCTTGTTCTTCACAATGTAAGCTTCTTCAGGCTCAATGAGGAAGTGTGGCAATGGCTCAGGTGGGTCAGATGGAAAGGTTTCTGGCAGTTCATGAAAAAAGTCATCATCTGGTAAAGGAATCGAAAGTGGAAAAAGTCAAAATATAGCAACTTGACTTTTAATTGCTATTTGTTTTTAAGAAAATGGTTAACATAAACTCAAACATGGGAAAAATAAGGCATACTGTAAGAAGTACTTAGCAAACTGGGAAATGAACCTTAGTGTCTTGTCACCTACAGAAGCTATAATATTCACAATGTAATATGTATTTCCCAGGGTTACTATTAAGAATTGAAACAGGGGACTGAAGAAATGGATCAGTGATTAAAAGCAATTACTGCTCTTCCAGGAGACATCGGTTCAATTCTCAGCATCCTAATGGTGATTAATAACCTTCTGTAACTCCAATTCCTGAGAATCTGATGCCCTCTTCTGGCCTCTGATGCACACTCCATACATGGTGCACAGACGCACAAGTAAGCACAGCACCATCCAAAAATAAATAAATACTGAAACAAACAGAAACCACTTCTATTAGAGGTATAAGGCTTGAAGCAAACTTTAAATCCTTTGCAAATGTTTGAGAAAAAGAACTAAAATATTAATGAAAGTTCAGATTCAAATTGATCATTACTTTCAAAAGATACATTTGACACATTCAGATGAAAATATTCACTGAGACTAAAATTGTCTACACACTGGAAATGGGAATGAGCATCAAGCTGGCTACTGGTGTAGCTGCGGTAAAATATTACCCGGTATAATTTTGAAATTGTACTTCATATGTTATATGGTATTATGTGACTATTAGAAAATAGCTTAACCTCCTCATAAATAAGTCTCATTTTTATAGTTTAGAAAATTGTCAAATGTGTTACCCCACTCTGATCTTTCAATATCACTGAATAAATCTCATCTAAAACCATTGGAGAGTTTTGTACACTTTGAAGTCTTTTTGTATTTCTTAACTTGAATTACACATGATTCTAAGCTTCAAAAGTCATATATGTTTTTTAGAAAGCCTAGTAATTATAACAATATAAAAGTCTTTCCATTATGTTATTTGTTATGCATGATAATTTTCTTTCTAGGAGGGATAGAAAAGAACAAACAATGGTTAGTCCACAAATATAAAAACATTGCTTGTTAAAATTCATGGGTCAAAGGTGAAAAATGTTCTTCACAAGACCTCTGAATTACTCTGCGCAGTAGGACACAGATGATATGATATTGGTATTTAGAGACTGGCTGGTCAGACTTTACCTTGAAACTCACTATATTATGCATTCAGTTGCTATCCCATTTTTGGGAGCTAGCCATTGGTGAAGTGGACATCTGTCCACTAAGAAGTCTGGCCTGCGACTTTTTTCATTTAGGTCATGGAATAGCTTTCAAATAGTAATGACCCTCAGTCATTGCCAATCTGTTTTGCAGTAAAAACTGGCTTTACTTGAATCACAGGCAAAAGTAGTTTTTGAAACTGCTTAGCCATAGACAATTCCTGAATTGTGGAAATGACGCCTGCTGTAGTTAGGCATTCTTTCTTACTTCAACTCCTTGATATACTTTCTTCCGGAAAGGCATCATTTCCAGTTTTTCCACTGTAGACAAAAAAGGGCACACACTTCCAGTTTACTAAAGAATAACCTTGTTTATATCAGTTTCAGCTCTGCTAGTCAATATGCCAGACCACTCAAGACTGATCAAATAAACAGAGCCAGAAAAGCAAAGGGACAAGGGACTGAACTATTGACACATCCGTCTGCACAAATCTGATGCCTTGAATGCCCTACCCACTCTTTCTACCATTTTCCAGAGCACTTCCTTTTATATGCGAGGATGTACTAGGCTAGTAATCAATACAGCTCTACAGCATGCCACACACAAATTCTACCGAAGTATAGCTCTTGTTTCATTATTATTCATGAAAGCAAACAAGACAGTAACTCTATTTTACTTTCCTTTCGGATTGTGTTTGCTTATACATAAACGTGGAAGTGTAGTTAAAACTACACTTACTCAAGTATGTAAAAGATAAAATATGTTTCAGCCATTTTTAAAGTGAAGCTTGTTCCCTTAAAAGAACTGATGGCAAAGTACTAGCTTATTATGCACATCTATTTTATTCAGTAATGTAGCATAAGTATTTGTATGTTCTTATCCCATAGAAAAATCCCTAAGATACTAAAAATCAGTTATATCACCTAGTCAATAACATGCACCTGTTTAGTCTCATTATTTTAATGACTGAGAATATCGATAATAGTGGAAGATCAGAAAACTCACATGTACATTTTCAAGCTAAAAGAAGCTCAGTGAAATGCCAGCAGGAAAAGTGACGATTTAATGAATATCTAGAACATATATGAACAAACTAATTGGGCATGTCCTTAATTTTGTGTTTTACCATAATATAACCATTACAAGTGAAAGAAATTTGCTCATGCTTTGGCATAGTATTGATTTGTTAACACTTGAAATGAAATATAATAAGGAGTCAGTTCCATCATTTGAAATAACATTTTCTTCATTTGATAAAATTTGTATTTCTATTACATATAATTATCATTTCCACAGAATTCATCTCTTAGTGTTCCTCTAGAGAGTTGACTTAACAAACAATAGTCTATTAGCTTAATGTTTCTTATGGTGTCCATATTGGAAATTCCAATTCATAGCCTAGATGAAATCACATTAAACATTTTTGTTATTTCTCATACTCAGTGCAAGTACAGAAATGATAATTGGCTAAGAAAATCTAAGACTTTGAGTTAGTAGCTACATGTAGTGGGATAAACAGGATGAAAGAAACAGGCTGAGTAGTAAGTTCTAGGTTTTATATCAACCAGTTTAATGAAGCTGTTAATAATTTTGAAATATACAGCTAATCTTTAATACTAGAATGGAAATAACCTGAAGGTGAAGATTATATTGTGTTCATTTTAATTTTCATTTTTTGAAAGTTTTTAAAAACGTGTGTGTGTGTGTGTGTGTGCCTGCATGAGTTTATGTGCACACACGTGTGTATGTACCTATGGAGTAACAGGTGGTTGTGTGAGGCCTAATGTGGGTTCTGGGAACACACAGAGGACCTGCTGTACAATTTGTGTGGCCCAATACAGAACAAAAAAAAAATCAAGGATCCTCGTTAAAATATATGAAGATTTCTGAGAGAGTGGCAGAAGAATATTAAATGAGGCCTTGGTCACTGAGGCATTACAAGTCACATTTATCAAGAATCAAACCCTACTTACAGACGAAATAAAGTGGGCAATATGCCCCCCCCCAAAGTCTGTGCAAACATGACATCATTCCTAGTATACATTCATG
The DNA here is from genome assembly GCA_001685095.1 of Ellobius talpinus. Classification (NCBI taxonomy): domain Eukaryota; kingdom Metazoa; phylum Chordata; class Mammalia; order Rodentia; family Cricetidae; genus Ellobius; species Ellobius talpinus. Next base: position 7,578 of record LOJH01001426.1, read on the forward strand.
CTTAAATTTATTGGGGATTTCACATATTTTTAAAGTATATTGAGTATTTTCTAGAAGATAGGGAAGTTTAGACTGAGAAACCTAGGCTCTACTAAGTTGCTGGCCATTGATGATGTGTGCAATTTGTGTACATATCTTTCCTCAGTAAGAGCATTCACGCCATACAGAGGCCAATCCTTCAGGAACAACAGGCCAGCTCTGCTCTGCTCTGATAGACTACTTACTGATATCACTTCTTAGAGCCTTGCTGATTTTTGTATACAAACAAACCAGCTTGTAGATACCATTAAGATCAGATCATAAAATTTGAAGCTATAAAAGGATGACCCCAAGTTTTCATCCCACAGAGTGATCACTAATTCCATTTCCTCACTACTTCATAGCTAAAGACGTGGAGGTGATATCGTGGTGACAATAGGAATAGCTTTAGACTTCAACTTACCTTGGGCAATATGTTTAAATTATTCTAAATTATTACTTTTTATAAAATGTACACTTCAACTTCAAGTTCATTGCATCAATTTGTGGAAAATGACTTGAATAAAGAAATTGTTAAATAAGGTCTTATGAGTAGTTTATTGATATTAACAAAGTAAAATTATTATGGTGATTTACTTCTATATGGTAAGTTCAGCTAGCCCTGACTCTGACTTTTTTGTGGATTCAGCAGTATAATTCATTTTATTTTCTAACATTTGACTTAATTTTCCTCTTTCTACCATTACTAAATAAAGGTATTCCAGTGGCAGTGCTGTTTTTGTAAATCTTAGCATTTTTGCTTTTATTATTTCATAAGGCTTTATCTTTTTCATTTATATACAGGAGGGGAAAGCTGTGCATCATGTATTATCTTTATAGACTTTCATTCTTCCTAATTCTTGACAGGAAAATATTATGCTATGATCATCAATCTTGGAAGCTTTAGGTTGCTGGTTTTATTGCTGTATCAAGGCCTAATTTTCATCAACTTAATACATAAGTTTCTACATTTCTTAATCACACGACTTAAACTGTTATTGCTCATAGTATAAAATATAGGACGATTATCTCTTTGTCTGAGAATTGAAGCATATTCTTCTAAAATGGAATTTGCTTCCAAAGAACTTGAGAGCAATTTAAAATGAATGACTGGAAAGCTAATTTTATCTGCATTTGGCCACCCATCCATCAGAGGGATAATGTATGATACATTATCAAAAAAGCAGCTGGAATTAACTGTTTGAATAAGACTCTAGGCTATTTTAATATTTAGATTAAAATATCCTTTGGAACACAAAGGCTATGGTCTACATATCAAAATCATATCATTTGATTCATCCTTTAAATTCAAACAGTTGAATCAATAATGCCTAGAGTCTATTACATATTTTGAATGTACTGAATATTTCTAACTTCAAAGGAAAAACTTTTTACTTTCAAAGAAATATTTTCCAAACTACATCCTTCTATTACTAGGCATGATACAAAGTTAACATGCTATTTGACATTCAGCTACTTCTGAACAGAAGGGCTCTCTTATGCCCCAGGTAAATTCTCCTAATCTCTGGGTTTCTTTCTATGAATACCTCTTGTTCTCTTACTCACTTCCTCTCTTATGTAAGTTCTACTGTGCACCTGAACAAAAAAATTAAAGAACTCTTTTATTCTCTTCTTCACAAAATTTACTAAGTATAATTTTCTTTTGCTGAACACTTCGCCTATGAAATTTGAATGATGAGGGGTTGAAGAAGATTACGTAGAATATCAAGAGCACAAATAGACATCAGAATCTAAAGGATTTAAAATATATACTTCTGAATAGGCTGTCTTAGTCATTTTAAACCACATTGTATACAGCAATATAAAAATTTGCATACACATGTATGAAGTATTGTTCATTTAAAGCCCACACAATACATATAACAAAATGAATCTGAATTTATTTGCATGAGATTGAGCATAACTAACCTTCAACTAAAGCACTACTCAATAGGTTTCTGAAATAGCTAATCATGGGCATACTGTTTAGTTAATAAGGATTCAGATTTGTATATGTTGAGCTAAATAAATAAGGCAGAATTTTGGCTAATTTTTGTATGCTTTATCTGTCAACAGAAAAGGAGGTTTTGTATCCATGTAAGTGTGTGTATGTGTATGGCGGTGACTTTACTGTCAGGTCAAAGGATGAATAAGGAAAAGCTTTGTAGCTGGTATTTGCTGACATTAGAGGTCATTACTTCTGGGAAAAATGTGTAAAGGTTGATGGGAAATGTTTGTCTTTTATTTGAAGTCTTTTCAAATCCATTAAAGTTGGTGCAAATATATATATATATATACTTGATATGACCTTTGAGCTTTTGTGCAAATTAAGAGATAAACTGCATAACTCTATGTAAAAATAAATAGTGTCAGCCTAGAATAATATGTTTGGATGCTTCATTAAGTTCACAAGTTTCAAAACCAACATCACTGACACCGTTAAAACTTACTTCACATCCCCACTGAACTCCATATTTGAAGACTATGGTATTCCCAAATATTTCACTTTGATTTACTTATTTCTAATCCCATTTCATTTTCTCTTAATTCTGCCTGAAATTTCTCCATCCCATGAACTCTGACTTTGAACTAACAGTTTACTACTGTTTTTTTACTTTGTTCAAGAATTCATTATTTGATGATCATTTTCTATATGTACAGTTCTAGCTCTTGTGGCTGAAGCTATACTTTATCTTTAAATGACATCTTACTTACAGAAATTGAAATCATATGAAAGAAGTTATTTTATAGTAATCTGAGTGTATAGTAGAAGTATTTTATTAGTTTTGTTATGTAAAAACCATATGTATAATTAAGTAACAATCCATTAGTGCTTTACTTTCTCCTTTAAATGCTTGACTGTAGCTTATCAGAATGAATTGCTACATATGTATGGTCAACTCCAGTGAATTCTTGGAAATGCCTACCGTTTTCTTACTCCCTTCTAGTGGTTAGTGCTACATGACCTACATTTTTATGATGAACACTTGGCAGTTGAAAATAAATAAGAGCACAAATAAGAACTTTATAAAAATTGGGTCTGGAGAGATTGCTCAACAGTTAAGACTATTGCCTGCTCTTCGTAGGAGTCTAAGCAACCACATGGTGACATACACCCAGCTGTAGCTCCTGTTTTACAGGATCCACTGTTCTTTTCTGACCTCTGCTGTCACCAAGCCACTTGCTGGTACAGACACGCATGAAGGCAAATACCCATGAACCTAAGATAATTTTAAAATGAATGAATAAATAAAGTGCTCAAATAGTTTAAAAATAATTTTATAAAACTCAATCGTTGAGAGACAAATAAGAAAATATAAGCTTGGAGCTGATTTTGCTACTATTTAACTGATGAGAAGGATTTATAGAAAAGTCTTCCAACAATGTGAGTAGTCATTGTTTTAATGTAGTTGCATCCCACATTCCAACGTCCCTTCTGGAAAATTATATGAAGTGGTCAGACTTTGTGTCAAGCATGCCAGAATCAGATTCCCAGCTATCACATGTTAGCGTATGTGTCCCTATAAGGGTGTTTGGGATGTGATTAAGCTCATAGGTAACATGGAAGGAAAAAAATTAATTGTCCAGATAATCTGAGTGTGTCTCAAGCAATCACTGAGAGGCCTCGAGGCAGAACTGATGGCCCCAGGATATTCTCCATCAGTCTTTACCTGAACAACTGAAAAATATTGGCAGGCAAAACTCAAGTCATCAAAACCTCCAAGAGCTTCCAGCTGATACCGTTCAGTAGTCTTAATTCCTCACAGCAGGTGAGGCATCCCTTCCTCTGAATGTGGTACTCAGACTAAGCTCACATGTGGCTCCCATTCCCATTGCTCCTCCTCCATGTATATCCAGTCCCTACCAGGTGGCAAGTCCATGAACAACAGTCGTGCTTATTCACTTAAAACATCCTATGTCTAGAGTGCCAGTCATAGAGTTCAAGGTTTTCCTCTCCTTTCAATTTGTAGTTATTCCTGAGGAAATTCCACAGGACAACCCAGAAATGTATAGGAATTATTTAATAAACGAATATGATGGGAGTGAGAAATCATTATAACACTAGACAGAAATATATGTACCAAAAGGTATCTCTGTGTGTCTGTATGTGTGTGGTGTGTGTGTACACACACTGAGGGCATGAAGTATGTATTTATTAATATGTATATGTTCATGTGGATGTGCATTCACATGTGGGAATGGAAAGCAGAAGTAGTTGGGTATATTTGATCTCCTTCCACTAGATTTGAGGCAGGATCTTCCAGTGAACCTGAAGCTCATAGATTTGATTGGGTTGGCTTCAGGGATCTGCAAGTCTCTGTTGCTGCTAATTCTGGGGTTATAGGCTCATCTCTGTATGTGTGCACGTGTGTTGTGTTCAGGAGATTTGAATTCAGCCCTTCATACTTGAGCTGTAGGCACTTTACTGACGGAGCTGTTAATAGCCTCAGCTTCCAAAGGCATAACTCAAGTGTTTATAAATACAAATATAATTCCAATATATAAAATCTTATCTTGTATCCAAATTTTAATATCAGGAGCTGTACCTAGTTTGGGACTAAGCGAATTTTTCCATGAAATGTTGAAGGTTAAGTCTAACATGGTGTGAGTGGGAAATTTTACAGTACGTTTGACTTTATTGTCTTCATCTATTGTGTGCGCAACACACTGAAGTATTACATCATTCTTCCCATTTATAAGCCTCGTCTTCCTTGGGGACTTCACACTCACACTATATTGCTTCCTGTCCTATGTCTTTGACCTTCCACTTTCTTTTTTGCCTCTTAAATACAGCCAGATAGTCCTCAAAGTCTCTCCTTTAGCCCCTCCTTCGGGCATCTCATCACACTAGTGGCTTCAATTATCAGATCATGTCACATACCTAACCTTCCCCTCCATTCCCTTTCCTTCAAACCCCTGATGCCTTTGTATTGACTCAAAATGAAATCAGAATCTTATCCAGGTCAACAAGGACCTGCCTGATCTGATTGCTTCTGCCCTCAATGTCTCCTGTCTTAGCCTCCTGTCCTCTTGCCAACATGTGGAGACAGACATCCTGGCACTGAAATCTTTATACACCACACTCATACACACTCATGCACTTGCACTTTATTTGAAGGGCATTCTTTTTCCTTCTTGCCTTGAAGGTTACAGCTCAGTTTGTCTCCCGGGCAAAAAAAGAATCAGGACCAAAAATATTCAAACAAATGACTCTTTCTAAGAAGGAATTTCTATCTGATTTCTTCTTATCATCTGTTATTTATTATTATTGTTGTTATTACTTGCTGTTATTATCTCAAATTAACTTGTTCACTAAGCGTATTTTCCCCTTTGCACATATCTCGAAGCTCTACAAATTAAGATAGCTTCCATTTTTATCAACACTGTGTCCTCAGCATTAACATTAGATAGACAATCATTCCCCTAAAACTAACCTAACTTTTAAAATCAGTTTTTCAATTTTAATTACAACATTATTTTCACAGTCAAAATAAGGTTCCTCATTAAAGTATTATAAATAAATTAAAAAAACAGAGTCCTTCACTTTTTATTTGGATTATGTAAGAGTCTCAATCCTAACTCTACTTGTATTAGTCAGCTTGTCATTGCTGTCGACAAAATGCCAGAAAGAAACAAGTTAAAAGGAAAGTTTATTTTAGGTTATGGCTTGAGATCTCACATACATAACCTGGTGCATGGTCATTTGTATCCATCACCGTGGGACTCAATTGACTCTGTTCATCTCATGGCAACCAGGAAGCAAACAGCCTGAGAGAGGAAAGGGCTGCTGACGAGAAAGCCACTTCCAACCACAGGTTTCCAAGTACTAATTTCTGTCAACTATGTGTCACCTAAATTTCTCATGTTTCCTCATAGTACATCAAGTCAGGAGACCCTCAATGGAAAAGATGGCTCTGTCACTGTCTACTCTAAGCACTGCTGCATTTGAGAGCAAGCCAAAGCAAAGGCATTTCAGATCCACACCAGAAAAGCAATATGACTATAAAAATTGAGAATGTGCCAGGATTAAAGTAGAATTGCTACAGCTTCTGCCGGAATGTCCGAGTGTTCCACAGAATGGGGTCCCACACTCATTCAATATCCAGCTAATTTAGCACCACTCCTCCACATTGGAATTTGGGGATTCTGTATACCCCAAAAAGAGTTTATAAGTTTGTTCTGACTTCCACATACCTCATGGCTTACAATCCACATTCAGAATTGATTCCTCAATGTCTGCTTCAATTCCATTAAAAAATTCATTTTTAATCTCAAATATAACATCCCTAAATTGCAAATTGCATAATGCAATTTAATGGGTCAATGATTTTGCTTCATGTCAGAGCTACCATCTCCAAGGTTTTAAAACTTCCTTTCTATTGAAGTGAATTCATCTATAGCTGGTGACTTCAAGAACTACAAAGAACATTATGTGTTATAAGGCAGCGTTTGATGTCATCTACAGCAATCTCAACATAAACAATGCATACATCTTTAATTGCTATAGAAAATTTCATGTTTTTACAACACCACAGACCAGGAAACTTCAAATACCTGTAACACAGCTTCAAGAAATTTTAATAATATTCTCAAAACTCTGTGTGTATAAGTATTTGTGTGTGTACTTGAGCATATATGTGTGTATGATGATACTATATTTAGAAGGTTAAGCGAAAATAGTAGAGACAAATAGCACCAAATTGAAAATGTTATAATATTGGAAAATATCAAAGAAGTGGGGATCTGTGGTTAATAAGAGTACTCAGTGTATGTGATATAGTGGTTATGCTTGAAACTAACACATTGAAATATGACTACATGATTTATCATGCATATTAAAAGATATTACATTGAAAATCTGAGATTTTCCATACAAATTGAAACTCTCCTTATAGACTTTTTTTTATTCTTCTCTTATACATTACACCCAGCCTGCAGTTCCCCTCCTTCTCCCAGTCACTCCCTCCACTTTAAGTAGTTATTCTTTCAATGTAGTAAAATGACTTAATATAGAAAAAAACAGTCATCTTTAAGTCCACATGGCAGTTCATGAGCAAAGAAAACATCAAAACTTAAAAACAGACGACTACAGATTTGCCTCAAGTCAGAGATTGAAGGTTAACTCTTGCCTTTTTCTTCTTTTTCACTTCCTACCTAAACACTTTCAACTAGTGCTTCTCTGTGTGTGGCTGTGTGACTGACAGACGTCACACTTTCTGTGTGTCTGATTCTATTGCAGTAATTTTTTTCCAGAATACTTCAAAGTCTCGTAAGCAGTATCATTTGCCTCCTGCAGATGTGCCAAGTCTGGCTGTTACTCCTTGATTTAAAATACTGTGGTTCCCCATTTCCTGTTAGTATGGTATCACAAAAGTCACGATAATCAATTGTTTGTTTATCACTCTACACATGATTCTTGCAGATAATTCATTTGGTAGTTTTATTTATGGTGTTTTAATTTGTAAAATTTATGTCTCTTTTTGAGATTATAATATAATTACATCACTTACCCTTTGCGATCCTCCCTCCAAACACCAAAGACTGAACCCTTGCTCTTCTTCAAAATCATCTTTTATTAATTGTTGTGTGTGTGTGTGTTGAGTGTTGACTTCCTTAATAACTATTGTTTTTTAATGTTACTCCTCTTTCACTATTAAAATTATATTAAGGTATTTTTTGTAAACAGAATTTTACAAAACTCCCATGCTTTCGTTACTGATTTACACAGTACACTCTCTGAATGCTTGGGGCCATTATTTACAAGAAACTTGTTTACATTACAAACCTGTTATGTCCCAACTACAATTCTGCAATTTTAACATAAGTTCACATTTCCAGAGTTGAAGACAAAGCAACACTACCTACACATTTATGGGCTTGGTGATGTTTCTACAACACTCAAATTTCTACAGATGTTTCATAGTAAAAGCAAACACATCACAGCTGCTAGCAACAGCACTGCTATCCTGAGCTCCAGGTAGTTGTACTATAAATTTAGATATTTGGACATTTTTTGACCACAGTGTTTCTGCAGCTGGCACTGTAATTAGAGGAAAGAGTTCATTCTGCTGATAAGCAAGATTGAGTGTGAAGCACACGCTGGTTGTGAGCCTCTGCCTTTGCCTCAGATATGTGTGGATGGAACCAGTGGCGTTCTTGTACTGAATGAAGCATAAAATGTACTGACGTGAAGGACAATATGCCTGAGAGACTGAAGAAGACGGAAAGGGTAAGGATCACCTCCAGCACACTGTTAATGTCTCTCAATGTCACCTCCTCTGCCACTGGAAATCAGAATGCCTGACACCCGGACACCAAATTATTAAAGCTTCAAGCAGTGACACTTCCTTCTCCACGTGAGGCCTGGCTTCTCTTGGACACTTTGCTCTCAGGGTCCCTTCAGGCTCCTTGGCCTTTACTCCACCCCTTAACCTCCAGAACTAATTAAATCTGCATAACTCTTTGGCGAAAATAGTTTCCTTCGAAGTTTTCATTTGGTGGTCCCCTCTGGTCAACTTTTTGTCACTTTAGTTCAGCCTGCCCTCTTTACATGAAGTTTAAAGAGGTGAGCTATTTTTATAAGATTAAAAAAAGGAAAAAAAAACCAACCTCTTTGAAGACCTAAATCTACCTTGATGCTTCACATAAGCATTAGCATGTAAGACCTGACAAACACTTCAGTCATGAAATATTAACTTCAGAATTTAGGATAAACAAAAAGTTCTAAGAACTTTGATCTTATTTAAGGTAGTGATAACTTTAAGACTTATTGTCTGGCAGCACTTTTATTTGGGATCTAATTAAATTCTGTACTAAAACAACTAAACAACAAAAATCAACCAACCAACCAACAACAATAAAACCAAAACCAGTCAACCAACCAAACAAACAAACAAAACCCCCAAAACTAACTAATACAGCTTGGCTTATCTTCAGGAAGCTTGTTTTGGAAATCATATTAGATCTCAGAATTAAGCAGCACCATTAATGTAATTTTCTATTCAGAAAAAGACAAAAGTAGAGATGAAAATACAGAGTTAATTCTCAAAATATGGTCTCAATCATTGTTTTCTCTCTAGAAATAACATAAAAACTTCTAAAGTAGTCAAGTACTTTAGGCCTACTTCCACATCTTACAACTAATCCTTCAAAATGATGTATTTATTTAATAATTTAACAAACAGGCATAGATAGTCTTGTGCTGGTCACAGGTAACCTAGGGCTATCACAGGTAACTATCCCTAGGATTGTCAGTCACTTGATGTCAAGTGAACTGTTTCTCAGCTTAGTAATTGCTACATTGTATTCAGAACAGGCAAAGGCAGTGTTCCTATGTTTTGCTTTTGAGATACAGTCTCAGAGACAAAGCCCAATCTACCCTGGAGCTCACTATGTAACACAGACTGCTCTCAAATTCATGATCTTCCTGCTTCAGCCTCTTAAGCGCTGGGTTGACAAGCATGTACCATCATGCCTGACAATAAGAAATGTTTCATTTTCAGCTATAGTTTGAGATACAACTTTTAAAATACCATAGATGAATGAATACTAAGGTATTAAGCATTTGTGCATTTCTCCAAGACAATTTCTACCTGTAACAGAGGAGCTAGGAAAGGAATCTAGATGTTTCCAGCTTGGTAAACATGACTGAGTTACAGAGGACATTACCTTCTATATCCTGGAAATGTATTTAAGAAGAAAATTCTCTGGTTATACACTCTTTAGCAATATTAACAGCACTACTAAACAAACATCCATGAAGCACTTACAAAATGCCGGCACTCCATTATGGATTTTACATATATTCTTTCATTTATTTCCCATAGTGGCACCATGGGTAATATCATTATGTACATTCGAAACATGAAAATAATGGCAGGGAAATAAATTAACTTGCTGTAATATACACAGCTAATAAACACCAGAAATAGCTCCTGACTGTCAGTTACTACAGAGGCTTAGAGGGCTACCTGATATGTCGTCCACTCTGTGAAGTTGTTCATGAAGATACAAACAAATATTTATTAGTTGTAGACAAAAATGAGAACTATACCCTAAGCTCCCAAATAGCCATGTTTCCTGGTCTCCTCAGAGATATCAGTAATATGTTATTAGTATTTTTATTTGTGTAATTTTCTAATTTTATGAACATTTTGCATACACTGCTTTTAATTGCCTATCAAAGTTGATTTGGGAGATGGAGAGATAGTTTTGAAGCCGAGTGATTGCATCCCATTTACAGGAGCACAGTTCAATTCCCAGCACCCATGTTGCATGGCCTATACTATAGCCTGCAATGCCTGCTCTAGGGGATCCAACTCTCTCTTCTGGCCTTCTAGTGTATACACACACACACACACACACACACACACAATTTTATTTTAAAGTAAAAATGTAATGCACCTATTAAATGGAAGAATTAGCAAATCAAATCATGTTCACGATATAGAAAAAAACGATATGACATTGTCTGGAATATGTCTAGCAACCCATACATCATTTGCTGTTCCACAGAGTTATGCATTAACACTGGTAAAATAACCATCAAATAAACTCTAATAAACCGAGACAATGTGAAAAAATAAAGGAAACTGGGGTAGAGGAGGATGATTTGTGGCATGACAGGGTCACTGAGGACCCGGCCCTGGCCTTTTGTGATGTGGGAGGAGAACATGTTTGGACACTGTCCATTTTCCTTCTTTAAGTCTCTAAAAGGAAATAGGAGTTGGTTACTTTTGCTAGTACAGAGGAACTGGCTATTTGTGGGGCGGGAGAGTGGAGAGCTTTTCATATTAAGGGGGCATTCTATCAAAAAGGCACTCATGTCCAAAAAATAGACGTCTTTTCAGGAAAGCATATCCTTCCTGCTTCCACTTCAGTAAACTCAAGGAGTGAAAGCCCATTTGTGAGTGCAGCGAGTTCATCGACATCAGCAGCATATCATTTCCCCACTGTTTGAAAGAGCAAAGGATTGATTTCAAGGTACGCAGTGAGACAGGGCAAGCCAGCGTGGCTCACATGTCTTTTTGGAAACAATATAAATCCATGGAGCTATTTCAAGGTCTCATGAAGAGGTGACAAACGGCTGGATTTGGTTACACACTTCCTTCTGTGGGGATGATTTCACCCACCCCTTTTAAAGAAGTCTGACTCATGTGTTGTTTGCATGCTCTGTTTTCTTCAAAGCGAATTTAAATGAGCAGGTTGATTTCAGGGCGGGTCCCTTAACTCCCTCTTCTTCCGCTGCTTGGGTTCAACTCAAGTTCTTGCGAAATCATTATCCTCTCTCTACCTTCAAGATGGACTGCCTCAAAACCGAATTACAAAGTAAACAAAATGAATTTAAGCCGGTGTTCCTCAAGGATATGCTGCTTGTGCAGATGCGGGCACAGAATGTCATAGATTCTGTGAAAATGTCTCCTCTGTTGCATGGTTTTCCTGCACATCCTAAGCCTATGACTCTCTGAAGCACACAGAGCCCCTCAGAAGTCAGAGAGCTACTTGGCTCTCCCACAGAAAGAGCCACATCCAAATCAAAGCAGACAATCTCCTTTCAAAAGTTGGAAGTGTGAAAGAAGGAAGGCAATAATAGGGATTTGCTTGTCTTGGCGATTACTCCCAGTCCTTCAGGGAGAGCACTGCCTGTAAGATCTGTCAAGCAAACCGCGCTCCCTGTTCGTCATACATTGGAAAATCAACTAAATATCACTGAGTCAAAGACTCTAAAAATACTCTCTTGGTGCTCACTATCAATTTATCTGTTCACTTCTGGTTCTTCCATATTCTCAGAGAATCATGAGACATATCTAATACAAGGAAACAAATTCTATATCACCCATTACCTACAAATCTGACTCTTCTCAGGCATGACCAGGTAAGGGGAAAATAGCACCCTATATTCATTATTACACAGTAATCAGACATCTCTTGAGAGCTCCCACACTTTCATCATCTGCTAAGTGGGGATTAGGGTAAGTGTGCTTCTTTCATTTTCCTATCGTCTGCTTCTTGTTTGTATTATAACCAGTGCTCCACTTTCTCGGGCCGTGTGACTGAGATCTCCTTTCACTCCCTCCCTAGTCTCACAGCATTCCAGTCTTCTGCCCATAATTACTGGTTCAGGATGAGTGCATGACTGAAGGCTGTGGCACTATGATGAAAGCTGGGATTCCAATAGAGTGGAAGATGAACGCTGAGGGCTTGAGCTGTTAGTAAGAAATGTGAAGGTTATCTTGGTGTGGTGTGGGATAGAAAGAGACAGTTTGCATGAAAGTTTGCAGAGTAGAGAAGTGTGGCAAGAACCTGCACAGGCTGACATCTAGGTTACTAAATCTGCCTGGGATTGGAGGCAATGTGGCCTCATTACTGAGTTTTTCTCTTGGATGAAATGACAATTTTGGTTTTCCTTTTATCTTAAGCCTACTTAACCCATGCTTTCTTCACGTGTACAGAAGTCCCTAATTGTTAAAAGTAAATGGCTGAAGTGACCTATCAGTAGGAATATTTTAATGGAGTTTTTACTTCTAAATTCTCTATATAATATTGTCATCACATTTATGAACTCACTGCAGAGGTAGTGTTTAAGACATGTGCAAGATGGGACTAATTAACATTTATGTCATTATGAATGTGGAAGGGACCTACCCTGTAGCCACACATCTCACTGAGAGACTACTGGCAGCTTATGGATTTGGGGAGAGAGATTGCCATTTTCTTCAACGGTATAACCACTTATAAAGTTTCCTAGATCCAATGAGTAAGAAACATATCTGGACAAGAAACTAATTAAACTTAGTGGGACACGTGCACAGACGCGCGCACACACATATACACACACATGCGGTTGAAGGTAAGAGGGAAACTTTTAAAATAGAAGGGTAAGATTAAGCAGGGACATGGACATTAAAATATGTAAATTTTATTACTGAAACATATAAAACCATTAACAAACATAACTAAACAGATTTAAGTGCATTGAGACAGTCAGGGAAGCCTAGCTTTTCTTCTCTGCTGGAGTAACACCCATAACTTCCTTCGATTCCCTTGGTAAGCTTGTCTTAGGTCTCAGTTGAGAAATCACATAAGATCAGGTAATCTCTCCTTCAGAGAACCACACAACTGCAGCTCTAGGCCTGGGTTCACAAGCAGGAGCACGATGTTGAAGTTCAGTCTTCATGAAAGTTACTCTAATCCAGCATTGCGCCATGCTAAATGCTTGTTTAAAGGCAAATTGATACATTTCCGCATCCATATGATCTATCATGTTAAGACTGACCAAATGATAGCAAGCTTGAGATTATCATCTCAATAATTCCTGGCCCTGCTTGCTGTTGCCAACCTTCCCCTAAATACCCAAGTTCTAGAGTCTGATAGGTTGGCTTTAATTGATATGTCAAAACACACCCCTTCTTTCCTGGTGCAAGTACATGACCCCACCATGAATTCCCCATGCCACATGTATCTAGAGACAGTGAAAAGAAGACCTCATTTTTAAACAGAAAATTGGTACTGAATTGCTGGTGTTCTGAAGTATAGATATGTTGGAGAGCTATGTTTATTTATAACATAGGGACATGTTTATAGGGACATGATTCAGAATGATTCTACATATGACACCTTGTTATTTGTTTATTTGCTTTCTATAGTTTAAGTTGCTCATGGTCAATGGCAATCTAAAAATATTAATGGAAAATTTCAGAAGTTAATGAATCAGAATTTTAATTTGGATACCTTTCTGAGTAGCATGATAAAATCTCATAGGTGTTTACTCGTCCAGCCTGGGATATGAGTGATGCCTTTACCCACCACATCTGTGAGTATATGCTACATGCCTCCTAATCACTTTGTAGCCCTCTTGGTAATCATGTTGACTCTGTTATTGCCTTGCTTGTTTTCAGTGGGAAGTACCAATGGTCAAACCATGCTCTATGACGTCATTCACTTCACTCTGTCTCGTCACATTGGTATTGCATTTTCTATTATACTGAGAAAAGGGGTGAGTCTATGGGGTATGCCATTTTGAAAGAGAATCCATAGTCACGTACATAAATACATTTAAATCTCTCTCTCTCTCTCTCTCTCTCTCTCTCTGTCTGTCTTCTAAGATGGGCATGCAGTTCTACAGCTGGTCCTGGAGAACATGCAGGCAATCTCAGTCATCCATAAAGCAATCTCAAAAACTGTTTCAAACATGATTCTTTCTCTTAACTCCAATTTGGGTCATGAATCTTAATTTCTTCTCTCGGTCCCTGTATTTCATCCTCCCCCTCCTTTTCTTCCTGCTCTTCCTCATTCTTTCATATTATGTTTCTATCTTCTGTGCTTATTCCGAGATTTCAATGAATCTCTGTATGGTATACGTTTACAACAGTGCCTGGCATGAAGTATAAACTGAATATCAAACATCATTCTCAATTCTTCCTCATAACTGCCTTTCTGACTTTACTGTCCCACCAAACTCCTCAATGACTTTTAATAGTCACTAAGATTTTTGCATTTTAAAACATTTTCAAACTTCTTTATCATCCCAGCATGGCATCGTGACTACTTATAAAACATGTTAATTTATATATTTTTCAAATTTTTCTAACAATACCTTACTGAATATTTTAAAGTCCCTTGACTATTTAATTTCATAATATTTTTTCTAATGGCTAATGCTTATTCTAAAATATTCTTCTTTAATATATGTGAGGAAATGTAAATCAACCTGTCTTTTCACACACAGGTCAACTTCTCATATATGTAAATTTGGACATGCCCTAAATTTCAATGTATTTAACGCTATTGAAGGAAAACAACATAAAGGGGAGCACAACACTAAGATGAAGGTTGTCTGGATGACTGATCATCTCTCAAGAGCTGATCAAGGACACTCATCCACAGAGCAATATTTTCCTTGTTATCCTGGGTTGAGCTACCCCGTACCGAGTGATGTGTCCCCTCCGGATTTCTTCACTTTAAAGAATTTCCTGAAAATCAAATTTCCCCATCTAAATTATAAGATATAATAGAATGCATTGGGTCCCTCCACCCGCATTTGAAGAGAAATCAGATTTTGTTTTCAGAGTATCCTGGAGCAAAAGCACTAAAAAAATCACTCTCTGGGTTGTCAGAAGCTTGGAACTACTTCCCAAAAAGAAGGGGCAATTATTATTTAGGATATGATATGAAAAAAGGGTAAATGTTAGCACCTATTCATAAGATACACATGAGCTGATAATGCTAATCCACATGTAATTTATGTTTGATTCAAAATTTATTAAGTGATGAGTCACTAGATCCTTTATTCTCAACTTCTGCATGAATTCTGACTTTCCAGCACACCCAACAATAACAAAACGACAAATCAATCCCTATCTCTTTCCTGAGTTCCTCTAATTTATTTATTTTTTGCTGTTTTTGAGGCACGTCTTTCTGCATAGCTCCAGCTGTCCTGGACCTCACAGGTCTGTGTCAAATTCATAGAGTTTCGACCATCTTTGCCCACTCAGTGCTGACATTAAAGGCATGCCTCACCACCCTCAGCTAGATTCCTTTAAGTCTTGAAGTTGTCTCATATTCCAAAAATGTTCTATTTAAGCAAAACATCAAAGAATAGCCTAGGAACATAGCCCATTGCAACATGTCACCTAAAGCTAGACCATGGCTGAGCATGTCACTCAGTGACAGTGCTAGGCTAAGCATGTAAACAAATCCAGTCCTTGTTTTGTGGGCTACAGTGATCTGTTGAACACTGACAAAAAAAGGGCTTATGTTGTGTGATATTTTGATTGAATTCTGACAATAACATTTTCTTTGAATCAGAGAGCCGAGCTACCCTTTAGCTGACTAATACCAACCATAAAGTTGCTGGACTGAGGGCAGATAAAGGAGACAGAAAGTAGCAAGGTATCAGGGACATATTCTTAATTGTGTATTTCTGTTCCCTGGGAAATGACATTAAGGTTTGAAAGAAGAAATAATTACATTTTATAGAATGAATATAAGACATTTGATTGTAGACTATCAAATACTCACATGTGTTAATAAAACACCATATTACAAAGGACTGGTTAAGAAGTACTAAGATACAGTTTCTAGATCTGACCTGTTCCCACAGTGGTGTAACTCTGGGGTAAGAGCCATGGTGTCCTTACATGTAAATGTGGCGAATAAGCCCTGGTCTGTTCGGTCTACCAGTAGAGATTCAGTGAGATGAGGTTTAGATAACCTCGTCACAAACCTAAGTGACACATAGGATATGAACCTGGCTTCCTTACACAAGACAGGACTTATTTACTAAGTTGCTTGATTTGACTTATTGAGATGACTTCTGAGGGTTTTAATCATGAAACACACTGCCTTTGAGATGATTTTGAACCTGGTTTATCCTTGCATTTTATGGGAGAAAAGGTCTTCCAGTATCCTTGTACATCACTGAGCCCACACAACTTTGCCCACTAATCAGTTGCCAGACACTGATTATTAAATGATAGTATCATCTTATCTTCTTTGTTCTGGTGTTAATACTTTTCACATAGATTAATTTAGATTACTCTGATATTTGTTGTTTTAAACAAAAGACCAACCTAAACTCCTTAGCTATAAGGAATACTTGAAAGTTTTTTTCTAAGAAAATGCTTTCAGATTGTGTTAGAAATGGGATATAGATCGCACCTCTTGGAAAATATTTGTGTATGATATTTCTTGGGAATGGCTAAAAATTCGCTCTGATGACAAATAGACATGTAGAATTAATAGGTTCTTTAACAGAAGCATTGCAGGCTGTGAAAGGAACCTAGACATTTTTTGAACGAGCCTCGGGTTTGCTGACAGCCTGCTAACATCAGTCTGAATACCCCTTTCATTATTTAAAAACATTTGGGTGTCTAAAATAACAGTAAATGTAGTTATCTGATGTTTGAAATTACAATATACCCTAAATGAGAACTTCAGTTGAACACTGAGGTATTTAGAAGCAAATTCAGTAAGCTAGAAACTGTCTTCTTTCCCTGTGGCCCTGACATCTAAGTAAAAATAACTGATACTTTTGTAGTGGCATTTGAAAATCCATTAATTTAAAATACAGCTAACAAACTAGAGACATAGTACTACAATTCAGGTTCCACTGTAATATTAGTAAGAATTATGAATCAATTTAAAATCTTAATAAAATTTGAAGAAAAAAACCACACCAAGAACTAGAAATAAAAAGGGTAGAATAACTTTACACTGGCAGCTCTGGACGGGACTCAGCTCTTGTTCAGCAGGCATGAAATCCTGGATTCCATCCCAAGCACCACATAAACCAGGCACGGTGGTTCATGTCTGTAGTGCTAGCTCTCCAGAGGTAGATATAAGAGGTCATAGAGTTCAAGGTCATTTTCATCTGTATAGTAAGTCTGGACTATAGGAGACCTGTTTCTAAAAATAGAAAAGAAATAAAATGGAAGGGAGGGGATGAGATAAGAGCAGAGAAACTTAGTCCCTGGACACACTTAGGTGCTAAGCACTGCAAAGGTATGAAGTCAAAACTCAGAGATAAAAACCCCACGTTTCAAAGACAGAATGTATTTTAATGTTGAATGCATATTATTCTACTATATAGATATATGGTTTTTATAATTACATTCCTAACTTTAAATTCTTTTGTTTGTATTTAATGCAGCAGCTAGGAAGTTTAAAGTTTTGTACATGGTCAAGTTTCATTTGTGTTAGCGCTGCATGGAGAGACTATCTGCTTCTATCACAGAGTTGATCCAGCGAGCTGCCCTGCCTGGATGTATGCTTTCAGCTACTCACATGTAGGACTCTTTTCTCCCAAGACATTCTAGGAAAAGGCTATACATTCCTGGCCACAGTAGGGACATATGGCCTGGTTTCCTGTGGCTGACTATTGCAAGCGGAGTAAGGGTGCACTCCAGGGCCTCTGTGATACAGGAAGGGTTATTTGTGTTCATTTTCAGCTAATTGCTGTTTTGCTCTGTTTAACCTTCTTTTGCTCACTTATGTTTGGCAGCTTGATTTGTGCCTTTCATTCTTTAGCAGCAGCAGAAGTAGCAAACTGCACCACCCATTGTGGGTGACTCCATGCAATTACTGCACAGTGTTTCATATTTTATCACAGTGAGACAAAGACCTTAAGAAAAGCCAGTGAATGATTATATGAATAAAATAACCACCAGGTTGTACATAGACTATGTAATTCAAGTGAACATGCAGAGCAAAATGGCCATTCATTTTCTTAATAGGCAAACAGTTTGGGAAGCTTATTTAAGCCTCTGTCATAGAATGGTCTGTCAGGTTATCCTGGTTACCATGTTCTGACGGTCCCGAGATTGTTGTACAAGGAGAAAGGATATTGGGTTACTCCTCCTTTCTACTCCAATCCACCCAGAGAGGAGGGAAAAGATCACATAGTGCATTGTGCTGAATTTTAGGTGTGGCAGTTCATGTCTGCACTCCTAGTACTTTGGAGGGAAAGGAAGGAAATTTGTGAATTTTAGGGAAGACTAGGCTATACAAAGTTCCAGGTTATGCTAAGCTGTATTATGAGACACTGTTTCAAACTTCAAATAAAAGTAAGTAAATAAAGATTATTTGATTTGGATTGCTTATACTTTCTGCACACACATACTGCAGAGGCATCTAGGGTCATCAGTGGCAATGATTTACAAGGCATTGCAATCAGTCCTTTGGACCTTCTCTGCATAAATTAGTCATACTGTGGTCTCAGCACTCTATACTTGGTGCTGTTGACATTTCCTCAAAGCAAAGTGCCATGAAGACACTTGCTCATTTTCCTGAGGTGCCCATCACATGGCATGATCACAGTCCACATTTCCTGGCATCTACCATGGACACTGGAAGCTTGTTTCTAAACCACAGATGGACTGAGTTTGACTCTCAAAGGAATTCTTCCTGTGGCTTTGGAATTCTGGTCCAATAATGCTTGGTGCTGTGATGAGGATCTAGTTTCTCTGGTACATGGAACCCCTGTGGTTTATCCACATCTACAGGTCTAAGAAGGGAGCCATTTACAATATTAAATACTCAAACCTCGTTAAAAACACATCATTCAATAACAACATTTACAAACACTGACTTTCAACGGGAAACATGAAATTAGTGTCCCACTGAATGTGTGCCTACCGGAGGGCCTTCCACTGCAGCCTCCCTGAAAGTGCCAGTAAGTTTGCCAGAATGACCCAAATGGAAAGCAGCTGCTGGAACTCACCTTTCCAAAGGTTAATCTTGCTGAAGACAGGAAGTTTATAGGCAACTTATGTAAACTATGGCTTCAGCACCTCATGTACTATCCTTGTGTATTTCAAATGCTCACAGCACATTCTCTTGTTTTAAGAAAAATTATTTGCAGGCATATCACTAAAACAGTTAAGGAGAATAATTCCATATGCCCTTTTCTCTCAGAATTGTTCACCCAAATTCTTTAGTATGTGAATCACAGAAGAGGGATATTCTAAGAGAAAGGATGTCCAAAGGAGTGGGTCTTGATGTGTTTGTTGCGAGGCTGGTTCCTTAATATTTATTTTATTTTATTAACATTTCTTCCTTCTGTAGGCACTGATTCCTTTCAGGATTTCATTTCCATAGATTTTAGGGGGTCAAGTACAAACTGCTATCTTGTTGAGCACTGTTACACAAACACAGTGGTAGCATTTTTCACTTCCATTGTCCACACAGAAAGAAGGAAATATGCAAAGGATAGCTGATATTTTAATGCACCTACCATGTGCAAGAAGTTTTATTTGCATAAGTTATTACCAATGAATTCAGAGACCTTTCCTTTATTGCTTAGCTTAAATACAGCCAATTAAGTCTAACCTTTTTTCCTTATTCAGCAAAGTTAGAAATCTAGGGATAAAAGTTAATTATTTCCTCTCCTTCCCCCACCATAACCACTGTATTTTGAAGTCCTGTCATTTTTTTTTTATCTCTGAAACCCCATCCTTTTTCCAGGACCTCCTGCTTTCAATTGAATTCTCACAGCTTCGTCTGAGTTCTCTGGAGTGAAACACCACCTGATACTTGTGTGTTATTTCAAATACAGATTATTATATTACCAACTTTCTTTAAAGTCCTTTTCTGCTTATTCTTTATCTGTATCATTAAAGTTATGTTTTTCTTGTAGACAAAGGCCATTATAATATAACTGAAGTTCACCTTCTCTAAGTTTTCTAGTATCTTCCTTGCTCACTTTGATCAAATCGGACTTTATTTCTTGGCATTAACCTAATTGTTGACCCTAATTCACCTTTTAAAATTATGACCCTCTACATATTCAGTAGTTTATTTTCTTGAATGAAGTTTGTTTCTTTGTCTTCCCCATTTACCCTCTGCACCCTCTGATAAGTCACTTTTTTTCCTTTATTATGCATTGTCAATTTTAATTCACTATAATTTAGGCTCCACTAGTCCAGACCATATTTTGTTGCTGAAAATGCTTGCCATTGAAAAAAATCAGTATTTTTCAAGCGCTAGTAACTGTTAAATAAACATGCATTGAATTAATTAACAAACCCTTTGAATGAAGCTTTCCCCTTGTATCTTCTGTCCACAGGCACCTTGCCTGCTTACCCATCCACTAGATGGGAAAAATGCTAAGTATACATTAATTCATAATCTGAATTTTAAGGCTTGGATTTTCTTGGGTGTAACTGATCAACACTCATTCTATATCTTCATACTGTTTGACTTATTGTACCTTAATAAATGCTAAGCTCAATGTATCCTCTCATCTCTCAAGCCCTGCATGTGATAGAACTTAAGGTATGCTCAGTAAGTTGAATGCTTAAACAGAGTACTAACATGGTGCATAAACAAAGGAAAATAAGAAATGAGTTTATTAAATCAATTTATGAGTAGACTATAATTGTGTTTGGAAAGAATTGTGAATCTGTATTAATTTTCAGGCAAAAATGAAGAACAGGAAAATATGTTATACCAAAACAGGACATTTGGATGCATATTACCAGTTAATATTTTTAGAACAGCGGATGTTAATCTTGGTTTAAATTTAAATAGATGAGTACTCTCTCTGAAACCAGGACTTCTAGAATGTTCAAACAGTCCTTGAAGCTTTTGCAACTCACTGCTGCTTAAACATAGAACAACAACAATAAAAAAATCATCTTTACCTGATCTGTGCATACTTTTAATGGATATATATACACACATTACCTTTAAACGTTTGTGTGTTTACAGAAAAGGACCAGATACCAATAAAGGCAAGTAACCCAGGTGATCTAGCCTCTCAGAATACCTCTGTTGCAGTTTCCTCAAGATTATACATCCAGAACAACTTCAAAGCTACTAGTTGAGATGGTTCAGACTCAGACTACTCCAGTCAAAACTTCAGATAAGCTCTGTGCTTTCCCATCACACAGAGACACAGAGACTAAATAAAAAATAATACAGCTAGCTCTCCCAGGATGTGACTATTTTTCCATTTTTCTCAGGGTTCCCTGAAGATGCTGTTACCCCCAGACAATCAACAAAAACAAAGCAAAATTTAAAAAAAAAACACAACTAAGCAAGAAGGTTGGATTCATGGGTCTGTTTCTAAAAAGAAAAGTGGAGATATAGAAATTATAGCATAAAAGGATATATTATTTGATGTGGGATTCCCCTCTGTATGCTATGAATATGTTTTATTACCATTTGTTATTGCAGAAGCTGTTTTGGCCAATGCTTAGTAGAATAAAACCAGGCAGGAAATTCAAACAGAGAGATAGAGAGGATGTAGGTGGAGTCAGAGAGATGCCATGTAGCTGCCAAAGAAGATGACAGCCACCAGCCAGAAACTTACTGGTAGGCCACAGGTGCATGACGGTACACAGATGAATAGAAATGGCTTAATTTAAGATGTAAGACTTAGCTAGAAATATGCCTAAGCTGTTGGCCAAACAATGTTGTAATTAATAAGTTTCTGTGTTATTATTTGGGTCTGGGTGGCCAAAAACTTCACAAGCAGTCTCCTCCTGCAATTATGGAATCTAGTTTTAAAATAAAGAACAACTGTTAATATCAAATATTTTAAATTGGTATGGATTTTTGTGTATTGATGCAAATATAAGTTTATTTTTATTTTAGTATACTGTACATGTTTCTACTCTTAAGGTATTGTACCTATGCAGCTTATTTTTAAAATGTAATATAAAGTTCTAGTTATTAAAGGTTATTATTACAAACTGTTTAGAATAAGAAATGTAGGTTAGGGGCTGGAGAGATGGCTCAGCGGTTAAGAGCATTGC